>JAWKAU010000174.1:0-289000 GCA_033398695.1 Orobanche coerulescens | reverse complement strand
CTTAGAAATAATTGAAAAAAGCGTGGAAAACCAGAGTCGTGTTTTCGGCCCATTAACCTAACTCATTAATTTGAGGTCGGCCCAACAAACTGAATAAAGTACTATAAGGGAATACACTATAGTTAATGCAATTTAATTAACCGAGATGTGGTACCACGTAGACTGTAAATGCCGCCAACTACCCATCTTTTATTATTACTGTCAATATACGTCATATATCCAGGTTAAATCTTGAGGGATGATGTAATTTCAGTATTGACAGCATTTATATAAATAGCGGCGGTGAATGTATAATGGAGATTAAAAATAAAATGTATTACTCTCTTAGTTCCGACGAACTTAAGCAGTTTGAAGTTTTTTTGTCAATTAATAATAATTTGACCGTAATTATTTATAATTTTATAATTATAAAACTATAAAATTATAATATTTAAAAAGTACATTTCATGATAAATTATTTCAATTAATATCACATTATAATTAAATATTTCTTTCATAAATTTATGGTCAAAATCAAAAAAATTGACCAGGAAAAGTCAAACGACTCAAGTTTGTTGGTACAGATGGAGAATTAATAAGTTTATAGTGAATATTAAGTAATCTGATTGTGGTTGTTTGATATGATGATGGTGTAAAAAACTTCTAGAAAACCAAAAAGGGGCAAAATAGATGGAATGAAAGCTTCTACTCTATGATGCACGGATTCTTCAAAATTCACTAGTATGCAGTATCGGATACTGCATGGGTGTGGGTACGGGTGCGATTCGCGTGGAATTCGCTACGTGGCGAATCCGTGCAAAAAAAAAAATCGGACTCGCGTATCCTTGCACAGGATACGCGTATCCGGTGCGTGGGGAGGGGGCGTGGGTTTGTTTTTTTTTTTTGTAATTTTTAAAAAGTAAATCAAATAAACTAAAATACAAAAAGTAAATCATTTAATAAGTAATTATTTTTACAGTTTTACCTTTAGCAGCATTCACGAACAGTAATAGAAAGCTCCGCTGCTCAAAGCCATTTTGAATTGTTTTTTGTATGACTTGTTTTATGTATTTGAATTGGTTTTATGGTGATATTTGAATTGTTGTTTTTTATATTTAACAAGTGTTATATATAATAAAATATAAAACAAACAGACATATCCTTGCCGTATCGCACCCTAACATTTTCAAAAAACCGTATCCCCGCCCCCGTATCTGCCCGCACCCGCACCCGCACCCGCACCCGCACCCCGCACCTGTGCAACATAGCTTCTACTATTTTTCCACTTGTTTACTTCATTTCAATTTTATCAAATCTGACAGATTTCTACTGGAAAGTAGGGGTGGGCATGGGACGGGATGGGACGGGCATGGGGTCATCCCACGTCGCGTCCCGTGTTATAACAAGCGGGACGGGACGGGATTGGTGATTTCAAAATTTCATCCCGCGCGGACCTTATCCCGGTTGGGACGGAACGGAACGGGACGGGACGAGTTTAGTCCCGCATAAAAAAATTCAAAATATAAATTAGAAAAAAGTAAGAAAATCTATAATTTTATACATCTAAATTCGGAAAAAATATCCAACAAACTAATTTAATAGCCTAAATTAAACTTTTAAAATAACAATTATTAACATTGAATACAACATATCCATTTTTTTATTGAAAAAATATCAGTTACTAACTTTATATCGATTGATTAGGTTTGTGTATAATTATAAAATATAGATAGTAAAAAATAAAAATAGTTTATTATTAAAAATTAATTAAAAAGGGTTACAAATAATAAAAATACATGGTTTTAAAAAGGGTTAAAAACCTAGCGGGACGGGACGGGCCTTACAGGCCTCAAATTTTTTGTCCCGTATCCCGTCCCGCAGTTACTCTAATGGGACGGAACGGGACGGGACGGGCCTAGTGTTTTTAATTTTGGATCCCGTTCCATCCCGAGTAATTTTGGAACGGGACCGAGACGGGATCGGGATTTTGATTTTTTGTGCCCACCCCTATTGAAAAGTGTGAGAAAACATTAGAATAAAATAGTAAAAATAAATATAAAAAGTGTGAGAAAACATTAGAATAAAATAGTAAAAATAAATATAAAAATAAAAATAAAAAACAATTTCTCTCTTCCGGGAGGAAATAAGCTGAGTCGACTCGCGGATTATTCGGAACTCAATAAAGCTCGACTTTTAGGCTCGTGAGCTGATTCAATTTTAATGATAGTACGGGGCGGCTCTAGCTAAATCGAGGCCTAGAGCACTAGCTAAATTGAGGCCTAGAGCATGACTGTATCAAAAATAAAATTAAGGCTTCATTCAATTAGTTTTAAACTTTTTCAATTTTTTATTTGATTATGCAATTTTATAACCTTTTGACATAGAAATTTACTACCTCCGTCCCGCCCAAAGGTTTACATTTCTATCAAAAAATAGTCTATTTAGTAAGTTTATATATATATATATATATATCACTTTTTACAATTAAATCAAACAATCACTTTTTACTTTTTAATCTCCACCACTCATTCATCATCAATACTTTTTACTTTTTAATCTCCACCACACATTTAATCATCATTACTTATACTAATTATTACCTAAAATACACCAAATATACGCCATTTGTCAATATTTGATTGGGAAAGAGGGAGTATTAATTAATTCTTCATACTTTATTTATTCCATTGTAGCCTTTTCAGTTGATAACATGAGAAATTTGTTAAATATTTTTGGTGATATATTGATTTAGGCAGGATTTTATTAATTTATAACACACTTATATATATACACACACACTTCGCCTACAACCATGGCGGGATCAAAGCAGGCGACTGAATTTGCTTAAGCTGTAGAGCCAGTACCTCTGATGATACTTGACTTGTAAATTCGCGAGCCTAACTTGATAGAGTTCGTCCACCAATTTATACAGTAAAACCTCGATAATAAATACTCTCCAGATCAGTAATCGTTTAGTGATGTTATTTACTTATCGATAAATGAATTTTGTTTCATCTAGACGGTATTTTTACATTTTTATTTTTTTTGTATGATTAATTAATTACATCTAATGTAAAAATACATACTTCATCTGTTACTTTATTATTGCAACGTGTTGACTATTACACTGTTCACATACTCTTTTTTGACCATCTTTTGTAATTTATACATATGAAAAAATATAGTAATGTGAGATCTTGTTAGATTTATCTCCAAATATACTTTCAAAATATCAACATCATATAATTTTTAAAAATAAAGAATTGAAGATATTAATAATCAAAGTTGTGCATCGATGTCGTGAAAGTTCGATGTTGCGCTTATAAAAGAATCTATGTAGATATGTACTAAGTACATGCACCATGTACTAATAAGATTCCATGTATAAAACACTTAGAGTCTATATTAGGAATACATGCACTCTACACAAGAAGAAATCATAGAGTCCGTACTAAATGATGAGAATGCTCCAGAACCACATGATAGTGGCGTCATACCAAATGTGTCAAGAAAAGAAGCCTTTGAAACAATAATCACCCTACGAAACTACTTGCTACAGCACGAGCAAAATATTCCAGAAATTTTGTTTGCACTAGAAAAAATCAAGGATGAGATGCATTTTGGTGGAAGAAAAAAACAAACAATTTTAGAGGCTTTTTTTTGTGAAGAAATGACTTATTGTATAAACATTGTTGATTTGAAGAAATATTTTTATTTTTTAGGGTATATATATCTTATGGATTTTAATGATTATTCATTTATATTTACATGGGGTCTTTAAGGATTCAAAAAAAATTATTCGTTAATGGATTTATCGAGGTTATTCGTTTAGCCCCTTTGCCCAAATCGAGACCGTAGAAAATTATTCATTTGGCGAGGTTATTTATTTATCGAACATTCATTTATCGAGGTTTTACTGTAGATAGATATATTATTAATTAAAAATGTATATATAATATTCATATATTTTCTACTTATAGTATGTAAAAACAAAAATCCAATAAATTAACTAGATCTAAATTATAATTTTAATATTATAATCTGATATCAATATCACATATTCATTAAGTATGAAATTAAATATTTACAATTTTTATATATCTGTTGAGTTTTTTAGACTTGATTCAGCTCATTGTGGGCTAATCTTGAGTTTGCTAAATTTCGAACGCTACTCGGTCTTGAGCTTCGATTCATGTTGTTTAGAGCCCTAACCAATACTTCTAATTGCTATAAATTATAAAATGATTGCAAAAGCTTTATATTATAGAATGATCACAAAGTGAATTAAGTAGTAGTACAAACTTGTATTTGGTGACAGAACAAAATAATTATTTTACAAAAACTTTCAGTGCATTTTTAATGTCTTAATAAATACTCCAGAAATTAGTCTTTTGAATATTCTGACTACTTTAAATATTCTTACCAAAATCAAAGCTTTGAGATGTTCCCTGGTAAACTTGACCTCCGATTTCCCGCTCTCCATCACATCCAGGAACATATCCAGAAAATCCCTCGCCTCTCCACCTCCACCGCCGTGGATCCGCCGCAGCGTCTCCCTGTCGGTAATAATCTTCTCCAATAAAGCATCATATCTCCTCTGAATATCCTCGGACCTTTTTCGTATCCCCTGCAAATCAAAATTCTTACAAAACCAAATAATATCCGAAACATCGAACTCCCCAAAAATCTGGGTCACCTCCCTAATCACCGTCCTCGCAGCCTCCGCCTCCCCCTCTGTCTCCGAGCACCTTATGCTCAACATCATGTGCGAAATCACGTTGCTCGTCAGTTTCACAAGTTCCTCAGTCACATTCACAATCTTCCCCATTTTACCCTTCTTCATCAGGATCTCGAGGAAACTCCTCACTTCCATTGTCCTTATCGGCTGAAAATGGCTGAGATTCCTCGCGCCCAGGAGCTCGTACGTGCACAATTTCTTAATGAACTTCCAGTACGGACCGTATGGGGAGAAAGCAAATGAGGAGTCGTACGTGACGATATCAATGGCGGTGGAGTGCTTGCGCGACGAGAAAATGAGCTCGTGGGTTTTGAGAAATTCGCGAGCAAGGTCGGGGGTGGAGGCCACCACGCAGGGGACCGAGCCCAGGTGGAGCTGGATTAACGGGCCGTAGCGTTGGGAGAGGTCGTGGAAAGTTTGGTGGAGTCTCGGGCCTAGGAGGTGTAGGTGGCCGATAATGGGGAGGGCGAAGGGGCCCGGAGGGGAAGTGGGACTACGGCGTACTTTTGTTGTGAGGATGGCATGGAGGAGGGCGGCGGTGAGGAAGAGAGCGACGGAGAGGAAGATTTCGACGGCGCCCATGTTTTTGTTTGATACACACTTGGAATGCATGCGTTGATGACTGGTGGTGGATTGAGTTTGAAACGTGGATGGCGTTGAGGTCACAGAGCGTACTCATGGATGTTTATATAAAAAAGTGTAGACCTTGTAGAGATATTGATGAGAGATGGTGTGTGCGCGCGTGTTTGGTAGAAGGGGTGGTGGACAGTGCACCGTTTGAATTTTAACTTTTATTTTCTTATTTTTTTTTGGTAATAAGAGAACAAAATTTAGTCCTTGGAGTTGGGGCACTTCAATGAGTGTTTAGTGGTCAACTATTTTGGTAATAAAATAGAGAGAAGGTTATATGTATATCTATTGTTTTATTATTCTATTTTTAATTGAAGTTTCTTTATTTATTTTAAATTTATAATTTAACTTTAAAATTAATTAAAATTTCTGTATTAATTTTTCTTTATAAACTTTTCTGTAATTTAAAAAAAACAATTTTAATCCTGGAACAAATTTTGAGTTGTATTCGTCAATGACAATTAATATACACTGCTGCAAACTTGGACAAAAAAATTTCATTCTTCATTCAACCACCAAAAAATAGGCGACAACACCCAAATTAAAGTGCCAAATTTTCAATCATCCGAAACCAAATGCAGTGGGACAAAGTTTCCCACCAAAACTAAAGGCTATAAATATGAATCCACCAACACATCTTAACACAACATTTTCTATCTATTCTACCAAAACATCAAAATGAGAGGTCCCAATTTGTCTACTGTGAAGAGGAACCAAGTCATCCAATTCATCCTGGAAGGCTGCATTGACGGCAAACCACCTCGAGGTAAGTTGAAGGAAGCTCAAGTGAAGTTCGACATTTCTCAATGGTTTCTCAACTTTGGGGAGCTGCAAAAAAACAACAAAATGGTGAGATGATTCATTTGGTAAGCGGTAAGATAAACTACAAAACGAGAAAAGAAGTTTGTCTTGATATCACCTTGTTGTCATCTCTTGAGTACACAAAGAGGAGCACAATTAGAAGGTTAGCAGTGGGTTTAGGAATCAGTAAGAGCACTGTTGGGAGATGGGTACTCTCTGGAAAAAATACGGGCACATACCTCTGCCATAAAATCAGATTTGACAGCCCCTAACAAGCTCTTAAGGCTGAGATTCTCTCTCGAAACCTTAGAGTTAGATATGATTCTCAACATAATCAAGTTCAAGGATATGCACAATACTTTGCATATCGATGAAAAATGGTTTTACATAACTAAAGGAACACAGATTCTATCTAGCCCCAGATGAAACCGAGCCACATAGGTCATGCAAGAACAAGAAGTTTATAGGAAAAGTCATGTTCATGTGTGTTGTAGGCAGACCATTAATTGCAGCCAATGGAGCAGTATTATTCGATGGAAAAATAGGCATTTTTCCATTTCCACACCAAGTGGCAGCAAAGAGAAACAGCAGGAACAGAGCAGTGAGAACTCTTGAAACAAAGCCAATCCAATCCATCACAAAAGCTGTCATTAAAGACTGCTTAATCAACCAGGTGGTTAAGCATTCAAGCATGCAATGTGGTTTTACTATTGTTCCCTTTTTATTTTAATGTCTTATGATCTCAAAATGAGAATTTCTCATCATACCTTTTCCTCAACATTTATTGGCTTTTCCTCAAGTGTGTCTGTTCTCATCAATGCATATCAATGCAAGTGTGTAGCTGTTCTATTCTAATAAATGCATATCAATGCAAGTGTGTATCTGTTCTATTATCATAAATGCAAGAAGATGCAAGTGTGTATCTGTTCTATTCTCATAAATGCAAGAAGATGCAAGTGTGTATCTGTTCTGTTCCCATAAATTCATTAAGATGCAAGTGTGTATCTGTTCTCATCTCATAAATGCATTAAGATGCAAGTGTGTATCTGTTCTCATCAATGCATTTATCTGAAAACAGATAATACCAGCAATAGTAGCAAAATGGCCAGAAGGAGCATGCAAAAACATACAATGCAAGACCTCATATAATGGATAGTGATCCAGAATGGAAGGCAGCTGTTGAACAATCAGGATTCAACCTTAAGTTGATACAATAGCCACCAAACTCCCCAGAAACAAATGTTAATGATTTGGGGTGGTTTTGAGCCATTCAGTCATTGCAAGTAGAGAAAGCATGCAAAAACATGGATGAGTTTCTAAATGCAGTGTCCACATCATTTGTAGAGTTGTCCTTTGAAACTTAACAATGTTTTCTTAAGTTTACAGGGTTACATGATAGAGATCATGAAGTTCAAGGACAAAACTGCTACAAAATCCCACACATGGCAAAGGGTGCTTTAAGAAGATCCGATAAGCTACCACTGAGCTTAGAAGTCCCAATGGAACTGGTGATACAGTGCCTGAACTACCTCAAAGAAATGGATAGCAATTAGGGTGTGGCTTAAATAGTGCAATCAATGGGTTTGGATATGATTGAAGGATTCTAGCCAATGCAGCAAGTTTTTGATGGTTATGCTCACAAAACATAGGTGCATAATATGTTTAGAGTGTAAGCATAAGGGCTGCCTTTTTTGTTTTTTGGAAACATTACCTATATTTTGTAATGATGTTGTAATGATGATGTAGTGAAAGTGAATTCACCCTTATGAATGTATACCAACAACACAATACCAACAACAATTCTGAAAAATAGCAACACATAGATGCAACATACCAACACATAAATGCAACAACATCAGCAACATCACAAATAACCCACCGCAGCAAAACACCAACAACATCAGCCACATCAATATCAGCAACATCATAAACAGCCCACCAAGACATCATAATCACATAAATTAAGCAGCCCACAACAACAATTAAACATAACAACGTCATAAGGAGCATGTAATTAATCTCAGGGTGTACCATCATCATCGATCACTACCATTTTTTGATTTCCTCCTCAACCTCCTTGTCTACCTTTGCAACCACAGCTGCCCATTCTCTTCAGATGGTTCAAAAGGAAAGTAGACTGAGGAGAACTTGTAGTCCATGTCACCGGCAAGCCCGGCGCCCCCGTATCTAGTGGCCAGATCCCTACCGCCGATGGCGAGCCCAATGATCGAACTCATACGAACAGGGGGTGGAGGGAGGGGCGAGGCATAAGATTTCCGTACCGAGGATGGGGGGCAAGCGGATTAGAACGAGAGGGAGGGGTGGTCTGGATCTTTTCCCCGTCGCCAACCGACCGACTCTCGTTCAGATGTGTGATTTTGGGGGAGGCTTCGAGGAATTTGTGAAGGCAGGGGCGAGAAGAAAATCTCATCTCCACCGTCGGCGAGTCCACCGCTCGGCTTCGTCATCGCGGTGGAGGGGCGGTGTGGATTGATCCATCCCCCTAAAGGCATCAATTCTGATGAGATGAGGCTCAAAAGGGGTCGATTGATGCGCCGGGGAGAGGAGGTTTAGGGTTCAGATGTGGGGAGGCGGCGTGAAGAAGGAGAGGAGTGGATTACGCTCTTATTTAAGGAGAGAAAGGAACGGAATTGGAGAGAAACGGAAAGAAAAAAAATTAAAATGTGTTCCCTAGTTTTTTTTGGGAAGGAAGTGGGAAGAAAAGAAAAGATTTTGGGGGATAATCATCCTTCCAAATTTTCCTTCCAAATTGGAGAGTTTTGGAGAGAAAGGAATCACGTTATTATACATATCTTTTATTTTGACAGATTTGCCCTTCCCTTCAACCCTATTATATCACGTATCTCATCATCTTCTTCTTCTTGGCTCTTCTCTCAAAAGATAAAAAAGCTCGAACGTGTAGTAGCAATGAAAGTAGTTGTCTCCGTCCCGCTATTCCCGCTTTTGCACAGGTACTTCTTCTTCTTCTTGAGAAAAACTTTTTTCTCGATTTTCATCACGATTTTATAAATATGAATGGATCGGACTCGTCATATTTGTTTGTCATCATGGAGATCTTGAGAGAAAACTTTACCAGGAAGATTGAGACTTCCATAAAAAAATTCTGTATTCTTTGAAAATGGTTTCCTCTCTGCTACGCTGTGTTTCCCTTCAAAGGTATGTAAAATTTTATGAACATTAAAATTTAATAGGGATTAAAAATAATTAATATTTAATAATTCTACATAAATTTTATGAATAATTTTGCTAAATGAATATTTTTCTTTGGTCCCAATTTTGTAAAGTTGTCAGTTTTATTGACCAAGATCTGAATTCAAAAGATTAACATGTTTGATAAAAAAAAAATAGGGGTAAAATTGTAAAGTTGTTGTTTTCCTTTCTCTTCCTTTCAACTCGGGAACACATTTTTTTTTAATTTTCCTTACATTTCCTACGAACTCGGGAACACAAAAGTAGTTTTTCCTTTCCTTCCCCTCCCTTTCTTTTCTCTCCATATTTTCCTTCCCTTTCTTTTCTTTCCTTTACTAAAACTCGGGAACAAAGCGTTAAGGTTCAGAGGTGGGGAGGAGCGGATTGAACGAGAGTGATGGAGTGAGGAATAATAGGGCTGAAGCTAAGTGAGAGAGTGAGGAATAATTTGCCCATTTTTTCCTTTAGTTAAAAAAAATAAGGGCCTAATTAGTATCCAAATCACAATTACTTTCCCTTATTTTTGTTAATTTTTTCATTTTATAGAAATGACTCAACTTTCGTGGGATAGCTCAGAAAGAAATACGATCAAGCAAATTGGGATGGAGGGAGTATTTCGTTTGAAAATATTTGCGGCAATTTGATATTCAAGCTGTTCAATATATGACTTTATCTATTAATATATTAAATTATATATTAGTACAAATAATTAAACATTGCGACAATTCCAAAAACATTTCTATATGATAGTAAAAACATCAAAAGTGTTAGAAGAAAAAAGAAAACAAGTATAATTTTTACGAACACATTGTGGGTATTTTGGCCAAAAAATGAATGTGAAGCGAAAAAAATAAAGAAGCAAAAACTATGCTCATCTGAACTCCGACTAAAGACCGATCAAGTATCATATAAACGAATAAAAGTAAAAATATAAGAATCGAATTCATACCTTCACCCTTTGATTAATTTACTGCTGCTGAAGATCACGAAGCTTCTTGGAAATCCAATACCGCATCTACGTATCACACATCGAAAAAATGACCGAAAAAATTATCCTCATTCACTTGGCTCTATGGATGATGGCAAACAAGCTCAAGGGGAGACTATAAGAGTAATAAAATGATGAATGTAATAACGTGTAAGATCTCATCATTTCCTTTATAATATCTCATCATATGAGAAAGAATTCCCCCTCAGAACTCCTCTGTCCTCTTTGGAATATTTTTCTATATCAAGTCTCATACCAGATTACTCTTTCATTATGTGATAAATTAGATCACACAAAAACAATATTCACATAATATAAGTGAGACGGGGGCAGTCATATGGTGGTTCATGTGTAGGTGGTCGAACCACATACTCTGTTAATCGAACTTTCGTATATCTAGTCCGTTAGTACAACTTGGTTCGTCCCCATGTATTTATAAACTTAATTAATTAATTTAATTAATTATATCAAATACTATTTATTTAAGAAATAAATATTTATGAATTAAATTAATTACCAATAAATTTATTTAATTCAATGGATCATATTAATTTTATCTAATAAATTAAATTGTACATCTAATGTATAATATTCACGAAGGGAGAATATGATCAATTGTATCTGTCGTATATCCTGTTTGCGCGACTCGCAAGTGCGTCTCAGTCAGCAGTGGGAGGAAACAAAGAGTGTGAGTAACATCTAGCTAGTCAAGTTGCTCGCACTAACCCAACTAAGAATGAATGCCATTGATAATTCTAAAAATATTTTAGAGTTAATTACATAAATCGTCCTTGTGATTTGTCGGGTTTCACAGGTTTAGTCCCTATACTTTTTTTTCAGCGGATCATGTCCTTGTGGTTTTTGATCCGTTACGGGTTTAGTCCTTGTGGTATGTCGGGTTTCACAGGTTTAGTCCCTATACTTTTTTTTTCAGCGGGTCATGTCCTTGTGGTTATTGATCCATTACGGGTTTAGTCCTTTGACCAATAATTCTGTTAGTTGATCGTTAATTTGAAGGATATTTTGGTCTTTTCATATATTTTATTTTTATTATTATTATTATTATTATTATTTGAGTACGTTATAATTAGTTCTTTATTTTATGATTATCTTATACATATAAAGATCGAGTCCTTAAATTTATTGTGGGGCCTTAATGACTCCAATTTTTATGTCTTAATTATTATGGACTCTTAAATCTTCAACTCATTATCTTTTGTTGGGATTCGGTGCCTAAAACGAAGGCCCAGCGGAAGCGGTAAAACGAAAATTAATTCGATCTGAATCCCTACGAGGATCGATCGAGCTACGAATATACGAATATCAAAATGAAATACAAGAGATACGAGAAACATACCCTCGTAGTCCGTTGATTAAATGGATAACCTTCTCTTGAGCTATTCCCCAAGCTCTTGAACGATCCAACGCCGAAAACACCGCGTCTCTACTTGCCACGCGCCGGAGAAACGACCGGAACAACAATCACCTTGCTATCCTCCGAGGATACGGCTAGAGCTAAGTGATGAAGCTTCCAATATGAAATTATAACACTCTAAGTGTATAACTTACAATCTCTCTTTTATGTCTTGATGTTTTCTCCAAGAAAAACCAAGAACTTGTGATGAAGATGAAGAAGGAAAAGGAAGACTATATGAGAAAACAATTCTCTCTCTTTATCTCACTTATACGTATGATGCCAAGAGTGAAGTGAGGATGAGAGATCAAAGTCTTCTATATATTCTTATTCAACCCACATGAAAACAAATACATATATCATGATTGATTCCCCATATAATGTATATGATACTTGTCCCCTCAATCACATGTGATTCCAAAACTATGATGGGGACAAGTCAATACACACACATGGTAATAAGTGGGGGGGGCATGCTAGAAAACGGACGAGTTCGGTTCGTTTCGGACTCCCGTGAGTCCAAACAGATAAACTACGATTCCGTTCCGATGTATTTGTATCGATTAATTAATCCAATTAATTAAACATATCAAATACAAAATAACATAATTAATTTCTCCAAGAAATAATTATATTCATGAATTAAATTAATCACCCAGTGATATATTTAATCCATTAAGCCGTAAATCAATTTATCCAATAAATCGATTTAAACATCCAATGTTCCAAAATTAGATATCCAATATCTAATATTCATAATGAGAGAATTAGCTCGATTCATTCCGTCGTCAATCCTAATGCGCAACTCGGTAGGTCCGTCTCAGTCAGCAATGGGAGGAACCAAAGAGTAGTAGCACCACCTAGCCAGCCTGGTGGCCTACACTGTACCCCGACTGAGAACGAATGATTGGGATCATTCAAGAACCATTCTGTCGTTAATACCAGTATACGTATAAACCCTTCTTTCAAATGTCCCGATCAAGTTATAGGGTCACGGTCGACCAAACCCTATCTCAGATTTGACGCTATGCATGCGTTAATGCAAATCGAGATCATCGAGTCAGCCGTGTATCTAATACAACTAGCTCCAATGCTTTGGCCAAAGACTTATGATCTCATCCGCCAATAACCGCATAGACATATAACCCGCTCACTAACGGGAGAAAGAATTCTATCTTGGTATTCAAGAGACTCGCTACTTGCCGTCAAGATGCACGTCGAGGTTGACCCCACCTTCCGTTTACGTGGTCGAACTACTCTAATGAAAATATTGACGTCACAAGCACATTCCTACTAAATCCTCAAGTCGAAGGTTCACGAATACCTATCACAACCTTTCGATTCCGTCATTTACCGTCCCTGAGTGAAATCCATGTGACGAATCGAGGGTGAGTCTTCGAGTATACTAATCCAATTAGCATACCTATAACGTGTCCTACCACTAACCATTAGTGTTCGACGGGCACTCTCCATGTCAAAGAACACGTCATACAAGTCTTCACATAAACTTAACGCCTACCAAGTTTCATCGACTTGCGAACGATTAAGTATTTGAGCTATAACCTTTCCAAAGGCCGACCCCTTATCCAATAAGGAGTGGAACGTTTTGCTCTCAAATACACGGACTAGTTTCTATATGTTTATTTACGAGTTAGGAATGCCAAGAACTACCAAGAAATAAAGAAACATTCATTTGCCTTATATAAATTGTTTACATAATTACAAGTACAATGCCCCACTCAACAACCTCCGAGTGGCATTCGAGGGCATACTCCTAACAATATCCCACTTGCACTCAATGCCACACACTATGGTATCTAATACCCATGTTCTCCGATGACGCTCCAAGCTAGTCTCGAGAAAGTGGCTTGGTCACTGGATCGGCGACGTTGTCGGCCGAGTCTACTGCGGCAAGACAATGTATCCCTTGCGAACAAATTCTCTTACGAGATGATACTTCCTCTCAATATGTTTGGTCTTTGTGAAACCTTGGCTCCTTGGCACATGTGCTCCGTCGTTGTCGCAAAGATGAATGTGCAACAGGCTCAAGACATGGTATCATTTGAAGTTCTCCTGAAACTTCTTAATCCGTAACCCTTCCTTGAAAGCCTCCGAGGCCGCTTGATACTCACTGACAGTGGAATCAAGGCCGCGCTTTGCTTGGCACTACACCAAGATATCGCTCCTCCATTAAGAGTAAATATGTAGCCGTATGGACATCGAGTCGCCCTTCACCCTTGGAAGTCCGAATCGGTGAATCCCACCACATCCAAATCTCCACCGCCATACATAAGAACCATATCTCTCGTTCTTCTCAAGTACTTGAGAACGTTCTTTACAAAGATCAATATTCCCTACCGGGTTTGCTCGAAACCTACTCACCACGCTTACAGCATGCGCGATGTCAGGTCTTGTACACAACATAGCATACATAAGGCTACCCACGGCCGAAGCATATGGTATATTACTCATTTCCTTGCGTTGTTCCTCACTTTGAGGACACATCTTCAAGGTGAGTTTTATTCCATATTGCATCGGTAGGAACCCTCTTTTAGAATCATCCATCTTAAATCGCTTTAAGATCTTATCTATATAGAGGGCTTGGGAAAGGCCTATTGTTCTCTTCGCTCTATCCCGGTAGAGTCGAATACCAAGAATATAGGTTGCCTCTCCCAAGTCTTTCATGGAGAAATTACTCGAAAGCCAAGCTTTCACAGAACTGAGCATTCCCACATCCTTTCCTATTAGTAGAATGTCATCTACATATAGTACTAAGAATGCGATCTTGCTCCCACTAACTTTCTTATATACACAAGGTTCCTCTTCATTTTGCATGAAGTCAAACTCTTTGACCGCCTCGTCAAAACGAAGGTTCCAACTACGCGACGCTTGCTTCAGTCCATAAATGGAACGCTGAAGCTTGCACACTTTCTCGAATATCGACTTCGACACAAAGCCTTTGTGCCGCTCCATATAGATTTCCTCCTCGAGGAATCCATTAAGGAAAGCCGTCTTTACGTCCATTTGCCATATCTCATAATCGTGGTAGGCAATATAGCAAGCATCATGCGAATAGACTTGATCATGGCTACGCGAGAAGGTATCGTGGTAATCGATCCCTTCCTTTTGGGTATAACCCTTTGCCACAAGCCTGGCCTTATAGGCGTCAACCTTGCCATCACCATCAGTCTTTCTCTTGGAGATCCACTTATTCCCAATGGGCACTATGCCCTTGGGGCGGTCTATTAGAGTCCAGACCTGATTTACATGCATCGAGTCTATCTCAGCTTCCATAGCTTCACGCCATTTCGCGGAGTCTACATCCACCATCGCTTGGTCATAGGTTGTCGGGTCGGTCTCTTGGCTATCACTTGGAACCTCATGGAGACCCAGCTCCTCCAAGTGCACAAGCCCATACCTCTCAGGTAAATGAGACACCCTACTAGACCTACGAGGTGGTTGTACTTGTGTTTCAGAAAGTTCGGTTCCAGTTTCTTGCACAGGTGTCTCTCTAGGAGTTTCATTGTATTCTTCTAAAGAAATACTTCTACCTGCTCCGCCTTCCTGAATGAACTCATCTTCCACGAAGTGTGCTTGTAAAGCAACAACGATCCTTCGATCTTCGGGCATGTAGAATAGATATCCCATCATCCCAGACGGGAATCCAATGAAACGTCCCTTCGCATACCTAGCTTCCAACTTTTCCACCTTACTCTTCTTGACATAAGCGGGACATCCCCAAATCCTAATATGATTAAGACTTGGTTTCCTTCCTTCCCACATCTCATGTGGAGTTTTAGGAACGGATTTAGAAGGACATCTGTTCAAGATATATGCGGCAGTCAGGAGTGCATACCCCCACAGGTAAATCGGCAAGTCAGTATAGCCCAGCATGGAACGGACCATGTTCAACAGGGTCCGGTTCCTTCTTTCTGACACACCATTTAACTGAGGAGTACCTAGAGGTGTTAGTTGTGAAACTATTCCATGTTCTTTAAGGAACTCGTCAAACTCCGTACTCATATACTCGCCACCTCGGTCCGACCGAAGTGCTTTGATATGATTACCAGTTTGTTTCTCGACTAGGGCCTTGAATTCCTGGAATTTCTTAAAGGCCTCGGATTTATGTTTCATTAGGTATACATAACCATACCTAGTATGATCATTTGTAAACGTAATGAAATATTGATATCTGTCACGTGCTGCTTCCAAAGCACCACAAACGTCAGTATGGATTAATCCCAGTTTATCAGCGGCTCTTTCAAAAGTCCCTGTGAAGGGGGACTTAGTCATTTTGCCTTTAAGGCAAGATTCACAAGTAGGAAAGGGATCCGATCCCAATGGACCATAAGTCCATCTTTTTCCATCTTGTAAACCTTGGTTTGACCAACATGACCAAGTCTAAGATGCCATTTCAAAACTTGGTTGGTTTCATCCCTACCACGTTTTCTAGTCATAGTATTCACAACTAATTTGTTGCTGAGATTTAGATGATACAATCCATTCAACAATGTAGCAGTACCCACTAGTTTATTTCTAAAATAAATTTTGCAGGAACCATCACCAATGAAAAATGAAAAGCCTTTTCGGTCCATGACCGGAATGGATACAATGTTTTTGTGCCCCTTGGGCAAAACAAGTACATCTTCTAAAGTCAAAACAAAGCCGGATTCTAAACCCAAAAGAAGTGATCCTATGTCGGTCGCCTCGACACTATGCCCTTTTCCGACTGTGATCATAACTTCTCCAGCTCCAAGCTCCCTACTTTGTTCCAGATCCTGATTCACGGTACAAATATGAGAACTAGCACCAGAATCCAAGATTCTAGGAAGTAGAAAATACAAGAGTGAACAATTTGTTTCCAAAACTAAAAGTTCAGTACCTTAAGTGACATGAAGAATCGGACAGTCTCTAGCCCAGAGGCCCAGCAAACCCCACTTGAGACAAGCATCCTTCTTCTTCTTGTTCTTTGGAACCATCGGGGCCTTGCCCTTACCCTTAAGGTCCTTAGCTTGTGGTCCAGTCCGCTTCTTGGTCTTTTTCTTCTTATTCTTAGACTTCCGAAGTCCAGAAGAAATCACAAGTGCAGACTCCTTCATCCGCGGGGTCTTCATCTGAGACTGAGCGGTCACCAGTTTGTTCATTAGCCCAGCTAAGTTACATGCAATCTCATTGCAGTTGAAGTTCATAACAAACTGTGAGAAGGAATCAAAGAGAGACTGTAGGATAAGGTCGGTTTGGAGAGAAGTATCCATTTTAAAATCAAGAGCCTCCAATCTCTCGATCATGGATATCATTTTGAGGATGTGTTCCCCAACCTTCTCACCTTCCTTCATCCTTGCACCAAACAGTTGCTTGGATATCTCATATCTAGCAGTTCTGCTGTGCTCACCATAAAGCTCGGTTAAGTGAGATAGAATCTGCCTAGCAGAAGTCATTTTCTCATGAGCTCTTTGAAGCTCATTAGACATGGAAGCCATCATATAAGCACGGACTTTCACATCATCCTTAACCCACTTTTCGTGGTTTTCAATCTCTTCCTGATTGGCTCGGGTCCGCACAGAGGCGCCTAATGTCCGTCTCCAAGACGTATCCCAAAGCCTCTATACCGAGTACAATCATCGATTGTGGAGCCAATCCACAAAGTTAGGTCCCATTAAGGTGTTCTTTTCGAGTAGAATTGCGAGTGGATTCATTGTCATATTGAGATTTGTCCGCATTAAGTATATGAGTTAATTAGTGACTTGTTATATTATGTTCGAGTATAGAATTAAGGTCTTTTCTATTCTTGTTACCCATCTCCCACTATTTTTATCTAATAACACACTCCCATGTGAAATCCAAGTATCGTCGCTCTACTTCATAGTGGTGATCGAGTTCTTTATAAATCTTAATAGAGGGCAACCGAATGTGTTTCTAGTCTATTAATTTTCATAAAGTGGTGTCTAACACCAACCCATCTAATGGATGATTCGATCTTCTTTTTCCCCTTGTTCACTCCCCTCAACCTATACGGTTTCTATGGTTCGTGAACAAGTTAAGTTTATACCATCGACGCAAATCAGTTTCACAATTGAATCTTATCCGGCAACCTATCAGGTTTCTAGGGATAAAATTTGCTCCAACCGAAGGCATCCAATGCGCTCCCGGTAATTTATCCGTCCTCCCCGAACGACTACCCCGATAACTCGGAAGCATAGCACATCCGGTTTGGATTTCAATTTCCCGAAAACTCGATGGAGGGAAAGGAAAACCTTGAAACCTTATAAACTTAATAATTTATTGTGGGAGAATTTTCGCGATTTACATTGCACTTTGCACATTAATCGTTTAAGCGCATTTGTGGCATTCATACAATATGAAACAACCATTCACAACCTAGTTGCTACCAACATGTGGTTCATGGACCGTTCCTAGAAAACAAAAACTCCGTAATCTAATTACAAGTCTTCGTCTTGAATCTTTGTCTTCTCGAAATGGATCTTCCTCCGGTCTTCGTCATTACATATAAATTTTACATTGAAAATTGCATCCTAGATACAAACATTTCTTGTAAAATAAATAGGCTCAAAACGGCCTTTACAACCCAATCGAATAAAACGAACGATTCAAAAACTAAGTCCACGAACCACATCCCCATTCAAAAGAATTCATCCAATAAATACTAAATAAATGGAAAGCGTAGAGATACATTGATCCAATCAACAATACGAACCGATCAAATCGATTCACACAATCGGTAATATGATAACATTCAAAATAATTCGGTCGACCATAAATATTCCAATTAATCAAATTTCCCTTATAAAATGAAATAACATAAATCATTTTAATCCTATTAAATCCAATTTAACATGCGGGAGATTAATTTTCAAGAATACGCGGAAAAAACGAGCCGGGACGAAATTGCTCGCCATGGCCGAAGTCATCACGCATCTTTCCTACAGATCGCTGGCATGGCCGAAGTCACGCTCGGCAGCCTACGGACAGCACGGCCCGTGTCTCCCGACACGGCCGAGTCTCGGCAAAGGCTGGGATCGCCGACACGGCCCGTGTCACTGCACACGGCCGAGTCACCCCTGGCAGCCTTTCCTCGCCTTTGTCCGAAAAATCGTCCGACGACGATTCGGAGCTCGATTTTCGACCGGATATCCAATATCAATATTTTTCAACATTCATATCTTCAATATAAATCATATTTCCAAGAAATTAAGATTTATATTTAGACATAAACTTACGAAAAATATAACTACAACGAACGTAAAAATATATACCACGATTATGACTAAAATGATTCCAAATCATTCACCATCTAATCAAGCATTCCAAATGCCAATATCGTATATACAATCGCAAGACCTACGCTCCGATAGCACTGTTGGGATTCGGTGCCTAAAACGAAGGCCCAGCGGAAGCGGTAAAACGAAAATTAATTCGATCCGAATCCCTACGAGGATCGATCGAGCTACGAATATACGAATATCAAAATGAAATACAAGAGATACGAGAAACATACCCTCGTAGTCCGTTGATTAAATGGATAACCTTCTCTTGAGCTATTCCCCAAGCTCTTGAACGATCCAATGCCGAAAACACCGCGTCTCTACTTGCCACGCGCCGGAGAAACGACCGGAACAACAATCACCTTGCTATCCTCCGAGGATACGGCTAGAGCTAAGTGATGAAGCTTCCAATATGAAATTATAACACTCTAAGTGTATAACTCACAATCTCTCTTTTATGTCTTGATGTTTTCTCCAAGAAAAACCAAGAACTTGTGATGAAGATGAAGAAGGAAAAGGAAGACTATATGAGAAAACAATTATCTCTCTTTATCTCACTTATACGTATGATGCCAAGAGTGAAGTGAGGATGAGAGATCAAAGTCTTCTATATATTCTTATTCAACCCACATGAAAACAAATATATATATCATGATTGATTCCCCATATAATGTATATGATACTTGTCCCCTCAATCACATGAGATTCCAAAACCATGATGGGGACAAGTCAATACACACACATGGTAATAAGTGGGGGGGGGGGGGCGGCCCATGCTAGAAAACGGACGAGTTCGGTTCGTTTCGGACTCCCGTGAGTCCAAACAGATAAACTACGATTCCGTTCCGATGTATTTGTATCGATTAATTAATCCAATTAATTAAACATATCAAATACAAAATAACATAATTAATTTCTCCAAGAAATAAATATATTCATGAATTAAATTAATCACCCAGTGATATATTTAATCCATTAAGCCGTAAATCAATTTATCCAATAAATCGATTTAAACATCCAATGTTCCAAAATTAGATATCCAATATCTAATATTCATAATGAGAGAATTAGCTCGATTCATTCCGTCAATCCTAATGCGCAACTCGGTAGGTCCGTCTCGATCAAGAATGGGAGGAACCAAAGAGTAGTAGCACCACCTAGCCAAAGATGGTGGCCTACACTGCACTCGATCGAGAACGAATGATTGGGATCATTCAAGAACCATTCTCACGTGAATACCAAGATAATGATAAACCCTTCTTTCAAATGTCCCGATCAAGTTATAGGGTCACGGTCGACCAAACCCTATCTGCATTTGACGCTATGCATGCGTTAATGCAAATCGAGATCATCGAGTGTCATGTATCTAATACAACTAGCTCCAATGCTTTGGCCAAAGACTTATGATCTCATCTCGCCAATAACCGCATAGGACATATAACCCGCTCACTAACGGGAGAAAGAATTCTATCTTGGTATTCAAGGACTGCTACTTGCCCGTCAAGATGCACGCCGAGGTTGACCCCGCCTTCCGGTTTACGGTGGTCGAACTACTCTAATGAAAATCTTGACGTCACAAGCACATCCCTACTAAATCCTCAAGTCGAAGGTTCACGAATACCTATCACAACCTTTCGATTCCGTCATTGATCGTCCCAGTGAAATCCATGTGACGAATCGAGGGTGAGTCGGTTCGAGTATACTAATCCAATTAGCATACCTATAACGTGTGCTCCCACTAACCATTAGTGTTCGAGTGCACTCTCCATGTCAAAGAACACGTCATACAAGTCCTCACATAAACTTAACGCCTACCAAGTTTCATCGACTTGCGAACGATTAAGTATTTGAGCTATAACCTTTCCAAAGGCCGACCCCTTATCCAATAAGGAGTGGAACGTTTTGCTCTCAAATACACGGACTAGTTTCTATATGTTTATTTACGAGTTAGGAATGCCAGTAACTACCAGTAAATAAAGAAACATTCATTTGCCTTATATAAATTGTTTACATAATTACAAGTACAATGCCCTCACTCAACAACCTCTGAGTGGCATTCGAGGGCATACTCCTAACATCTTTAACATCCGAATATAATACACAACCATCAATACAAGAAAACCAAAAGACCATAAAATACAAATAACCAAACGATTGGGACATGATAGGTTAACAGTTTCATTTCCTTATTAATTGAGGATAGTTAATTACAATCATTCATAAGTTATATGGAATGGGGCCTATAAATAACACGTACATTTCTTTAGCTTGCCACACCTCCGAATTGATATTAAAGGCTTGAATTACTGAAAATAAGCACATGTTTGATTGGTAAAGTTTTATCTATCTTATCATATCTTATATGGCGGTTGGTTGTTATAAAAATCCATGAAACATACATAGTTGGGGATGCGCCTGTTGCAAATGGTGCCAAGTCGATTGGATCGGTCGAAGCTGGACTCACATCGCTGTGCAAAGATGGGTTGGTGACTTGCCAAATCCTAATAATGAGGAGATGGGTAACTTCTACTCCGCGGGGTATGACCCTTTGTTTTACGTCCACCATTCGAATGTCGACCGTATGTGTAAACTCTGGAAGTATTTGGGCATTATAGGGACTAAACCTGTGAAACCCGACAAACCACAAGGACTAAACCCGTAACGGATCAAAAACCACAAAGACATGACCATTTGAAAAAAAAGTATAGGGACTAAACATGTCAAACCCGACAAACCACAAGGACTAAACCCGTAAGGATCAAAAACCACAAGGACATGTCCCGGTGAAAAAAAAGTATAAGGACTAAACTTGTGAAACCCGACAAACCACAAGGACGATTTATGTAATTAACTCTTAAACTTAAATAATTTAAGGATAACAGACATTATGAACAATCGAACTACGTATCTGCCCATATGACGTACTTATATTTTTAACGGCAATTTTAAGTATCATTTTCTATATATGCAATTATACGATAATTAAACCGGAATAAATGAATTTATATAAAATCTCCAGAATTATTCTAAGGAATATTTGAAATGGAAGAAATGGATTTCTATTTCAACTCAAGTTATTAAGTACTACCTTTCGAAATATTTGAGTTAAATAAATTGAAATTATTCTCAATGTTACTTTGTTAAATAAATTATAAGGACTATTTTTTGATTTATTACAACATAAGAAATAGTTAAATTATAAATTGTTGAAAATATTTTTAAAAATATTCAAGGATGATATCTAAGAGCTATTTACCAATGCATTTAATTTCTAGACGATGATTTTGTTGAAATATAAAATAAAGGGCGAGCCATTAAATTAAATTGAGACGTCTTAACAAAATGCTAATAGCATTTTATTATTAGGAGATCGATACCTTATCTAGGAGCGGACGGTCGAACTCTCGAGATTTAATTGGAATCATCTTATCGACGACTCACAAGGCAAGTTCGTTCAACTTGCTCGGCCCTAGCATTATTGCAATTTTATGTGTTCATTGTGTATTGATTATGTTGTGCCAATTGTGATGCTGTGAATCTGTGTATTATGTGATGAATGTGAAGAGATACAAAGTTATGCCGTTCCAGTGGGAACAAAGAGAAATTTATAACGAACGTTCGTTCCACACCCGAATATTGGGGGTGTGCACCCGGATATTGGAGGTGGTAGAAATTGCACTATCTGGATATTGGGGATAGATGCTTATGTGTTATTGTATGTATATGTGATTGTGTTGTTAGCTGATACTTTTGGAACTGCAAAATTCGTACATATGAGCATATTGTTGTAATGTGTTATGACTGACCCGGGTATGGGCTGGTATTGTTATACTTGCCAGATGCAGGAACTTCAGAAATACAGGCTTGGGAATGCGAAGGGACGGGGCATGCTTGAGAATGGCGACTGAATAGAGTTAAAATTTTCCTTGGCAATTATTTCGGAAATAAAGAGCATGTATTAAATTTTAAAATCGTGTGTACTTTAACTTTCCTATTCGTATGATGAAAATTTATTATCAATTCCAATATTATTATTTTTACCAAAAATTCTTGTGAGGTAAAAACGAATAACCTAGCTTGGTGGGTCCCATGAGGGATCCACAGCGCTGTAGCTACCCAAGATTTTGGGGATGTTACAACCTCACCCCATGTCTTCAACATCGGAGCAAGCTGGGGGGCAATTGTTGTGTCGAGATTTATACATCTCAACAGGCGATCGGCACAGAGACCGGGCGATCGAGCCAGAGTCATATGAACCACGGCGCACCTACAGGAATGGAGATCCCATATCAAGTCCAAGTGCCGAGCGATCGACACCCAAGGCGATCGTCTCTTGGCACCTGTCGATCGACTCTGGTGCTCGGCCAAGGACGACCGCCCCATACCACCCGAAGCCAGCATCCGTCCAGTCAGCGAAGGCCGAAGTGCAGGACAGAGACCCACATGCAGATCCGGAAAAGGCTCCGCAGAACATGGATCGTTGACCACAGTCTGTCACCATCTACTCACCTACCGACAGGCCCGCCGAAAGGTGCAAAGTGGGACCTCCCGGGACAGCGACTCAGGACACGTGCAAGCTCCTCATTGGTCCGCACAGCTGGCTGCCAGCAGCAGCCGCGGACTTTAAGACAACCAACCCACGTGCTTCAAGACGACCGCCCTTATTATAACACAGGAAAGGCGATCGCCCACCTACGACCAGTCCTATAAATAAGAAGCCCCCAGCAACGGAAAAAGGGTTAAGAAGTTCAGCTCATTAATTGGCTTCTCACTCTCGGCTTTTCCTGTGAGTCTGCACTTCTCTCTCTTGGAAACGCTATACACTTCGGACATCTTTCTCTCTCACTCTCGAGACCTCTTAACCCATAATACGGTCGGCAGAAATGAGAACAAGAACACACAGAGCTTCGCTCAAGAGCTAGATAACTAGGATCTTTTACACTCATTGTAATTGCATTCTTACATTAATATCTGTACTCCAACGTATTCGTATTAATAACATCTCGCAAGAGCATTTAAGCCCGGGCCTAACAAACCCGGGAAATCTTATGTCAATCACACCCCCACGGATGTGCTCTCGCACTTTGTTTGCTGCCCATCCATTCCAGCAATATCTATCTCCGGATAATATTTTGGGCATCAACATCTAGGAAGACCACTAACCCCAAAGGACCCGCTCAAATTTGGATACCTAAATCTCTGCTTATCTGATTGCAGAAAAGGTGGAAGTACTACTACCATGTCACCTCAAGTTCAACAGAAGGAGGTGAAGAATGGTTTGTAGGTTCTTGATGCTCAAGGCACATGACAGGGAATAAGAAGGTGCTCTCAAACTACATCAAGAAAGAGGTCCAGATGTAATCTTTGAAGATAGCTCTAGAGGTCAGACAAAAGGATTTGGAGAGCTGCACAGAGAAAACATAACCATATCTAAAGTTCATTATGTCAAAGGGCTCAAATACAACCTGTTGAGCATAAGCCAATTTTATGATGAAAAGAATCTAGTAGTCTTCACTATTTGAAAATGCATGGTGCTTGGTATCCTATCTGGAGAAGTGAAGCTATAGGGATTTAGAAGAAGAGACGTTTACATGGTAGATTGGAATACATGCACTACAATCACTTGTTTCCTATCAAAAACAATTGCTGAGAATGGATGGCTCTGGCACAAGAGATTATGTCATCTGAACTTCAAAGCCATCAACAAGATCAGCTCTCAAAAGTTGGTCAGAGGACTTCCAGAAGAAGTATTGAAGAAAGAAGCCCTCTATGATGCATGTCAGAAAGGAAAGCAGACTAGAGCATCATTCAAACCAGTACATCCTACCACTCTCACCACCAGAGTATTAGATCTTTTTCATATGGATCTCTTTGGTCCCATCAAGTCAAGGAAATTGAGTGGAAGGAAGCATGCCTTAGTAGTAGTAGATGACTACTCAAGGTTTACATGGGTTATATTTCTCTATAAAAAGAGTGAAACACTAACAAAGCTACATGAAGTGCTGAGGAAGATTCAGAATGAGAAATCCCTCTCCATCATCAAGATCAGAGGTGGAGAATTTCTCAACAAGGATCACTGAATATAGTGATCAAAATGGAATCCAGCATGAAGTCTCTGCCGCAAGAACACCACAACAAAATGGTGTTGCTGAAAGAAGAAACAGAACCTTGAAGGAAGCTGTAAGGTCAATGATTGCTGAAGATGACCTGCCAAAGAGGTTTTGGGTTGAAGCTGTCAACACAGCATGCCATACTCAGAAGAGGAGTATGATAGTAGGGAGACATGGCAAAACTCCCTATGTGGTTTGGAATGGAAGAACACCAACTTGTAACACCCCCAAACCACTTGGGAATATTACAGAGCCGCAGACCCTCTCCGTGAGGATCTACCAGGCTAAAAACAAAAACAATACATCGCATTACATGCCGACATGTCTACATAATGAACCATTAGACCGATTTGGTCTTTTACCACAATACAACCATTAAACATACATAACTCGAACTCATAACTCATACACACGCAGGGGTTGGAATACATCAATATACCCATAAAACGGGAAAACTACACAACGGAGAGCCAAACACTGAGACTCTACCAAAAATACTCAACAAATGGTCATCACGTGATTAGTGTCTTCGTTTTCCATCATCCTTCGTACTGATCCTGTGATTCGCTCCCCAGCCACCTGCAAGTACCTGGACGCAATACAGACATCCACCCCCCGAATACTCGGGGGTTAGCAAAACTCCACTGTTTTGCTAGTGCAAGTATAAAATACAAATACAAGCCATACATATCATACTCCAAGAATATAATAATCGTAAACATGCTCCCCGAGATAAGTCACTTGATCGAAACAGTTCAAATCATGGAAGGTGGGGATGAAACCCGTATACATCTTACAAAACATTTAAGATCTCGGGAGTTTTGAAAACATTGAGATTTAAGAATTCTCAAGCCTTTCGAAACCATTTAGGGACACAACCTAAAAGTCATTTTCCCCAAAATACAATTATGATAACAACACACGGGGTCCACGACCCGATCATACCATTCCGGTCACAAAGCAAGGGGTCCACGACCCGATCATATCATAACAGCATGTTTCCACAGATTACTCGCGTCCCGTGCTAGCAAGCCATGGACCTCAGATGCTTCCGCAGAACATACCCGAGTGAATAACCGACAGGGAAACCATACCAAATCACATGTCACCGTAACAACGGTCACGCGACCACAATCATAGATATGTTCATAGTTATCCCGACATCGCACTAACAAGCTACGAACCTCGGATGCTCCTGCAGAACATGCCCGGTTGGATAACCCATGACACGTACATCACATAACCAAATCACAACCATAAGTTATCCCGGCATCGCACTAACAAGCTACGAACCTCGGAGTCCCTGCAAGACATAACCGATGGATAACCCCACAAGTTATCCCAGCATCGGGCTAGCAGGCCACAAATCTCGGAGTCCCCGCAAAACATACCCGATGGATAACCCTATGATCCCGCTCGACCCATACTAGCAAGTATGAATCCCGGAGATTCAACAATCTTACCCGGTGGCGCATCACTTACAACGATCTCACAACAATAATCAATTATCAAGCCAAACAAAATTAAGCATCACAACCTTCTTTCAAAGGAGTAACAATTAATATCACCACATGTCACATTCTCACCGAACAAGTACACGTATCGACGCACCATCCTCGGTAAGTCATCACGGTCTATTAGATTCACGAAGTATGGTTATAACATCTATCAACATACAACACATACTCATTGTTAGTGCCCGAAATATTTATCCGAAGATGAAATACTGCTGGAATGGACGGACAACAAACAAGGTTACGGGAGCACTTCCGAGGGGGTGTGGATAACACTAGATTTGCCGGGTTTGTTAGGCCCGGGCTTGAATGCTCTCACGAGATGTTATTAATACAAATATTCGTGGATACAAGTATTAATGTAAGAAACTAAATACAATGTGTAAAAGATCCTATTTATCTAACTCTTGAGCGAAGCCTTGGTGTTCTTGCTCTCTGCCGATTGTCTTCCGTGTAGGAGATGCTGAGAGAGAAGAAGGAACCGAGAGATAGCTGTTGCCAAGAGTTGAGAAAGCCAAGTTGTGAGTATTGCTTGTCAAGAAGTCGTGAGTTAGAGAGATGGACTTCCGAGAGTAAAAATTCAGTTGGAGTTGAAGGCTTTTCCAAGTGCAGGGAGCCTTCTATTTATAGGGGCTGAGATGCCTTGTTTCCTGGTGGGCGATCGCCTTTCGTCCAATATAATAATGGGGCGATCGTCTTTAAGTCACATGGGCTGTCTGCCTAAAGTCCAAGGCTGCTGCCGGCAGCCAGCTGTGCGGTCCAATGAGGAGCCAGCACGCGTCCGGAGTTGCTGTCACAGGCGGTCCTACTGACACCTTTCGGCGGGCCTGTCGGCTGGTGGAAAGATGCTGACAGGCTGTGGTCAACGATCCGTGAAATACGGATCTTGTCTCGGCACTGCACGTGGGTTCTGTCCTGGGCTTCAGCCTTTGCCGACTGGATGACCATCGGCTTCGATCGGCATGAGGCGGTCATCATTGGTCGATCACCAAGGGTCGATCGGTAAGTGCGAGAGATGATCGTCTGCTAGTCGGCCACCAGGAGACGATCGCCAAGTACCGAGAGACGATCGTCTTAGATGTCGATCGCTCGGCACCGGGACTTGTCCTGGGACCTTCGGTCGGAAGTTCTGTCTCGGCTGCTCGGCTATGGCTAGGTCGCCCGATCTCGGAGGCGATCGCCAGTCGAAGAGTATAATTCTCGACACAACAATTGCCCCCCAGCTTGCTCCGATGTTGAAGACATGGGGTGAGGTGGTTCTTGCTGGCGATCGTGTAAGATGAGGACGGGCGACCCGTTGAGCTGACTTTGGATTCGGACTCGGGCGATCTGGTCGATTGGCTAGCTATCTCGCGATCTTGTACCTGCAAAAAACAACATTTGGCCGATCCCTCGTAGAAACCTGATGGTTTCGTCGCTGAGGAACCGTGCACAGTCGCAGAGTTTGATGGACCGACTCCATGACTGTGTCTTTTGCGCGAACGACATTGACTGTCTCGTGACTCATTTTATTGTGAGGGTCCTCTGTTAGGCTGCGCCTCGCCTCGTATTTAAACGAAGGGCGTGCGGTCTTGGTCTAGAGGAGTCCTTACGCGGGGCGTCGTCGGATTAATCAACTCCACTTCCGCGGCTTGTTAGCTCTGCTTCCACCTCGGCCCGCCATGAAGATGGCGAACCTCGACGGTGTACGTTGAGACGGGGGTAGTGGCACGTCGCATTGTCCAGGTTCACCATGTTAGATGATGAACCTTTGAGGGCGGGCGATCGTGTCACTGATTAGTTTTGGAGGGCCCTCAGACTACGCCAGCCTCGTATTTAAACGAAGGGCGAGCGATCTTGGCCCAAAGGGACCTTGCACGGCCGAAGCAGCCGGTTCCGTCGACTACTAGGACCATGGCTATATGTTGTTTGATAATGGCGATCGGGCTGGAAGACTGGTGATTGTCGCTCGGGCTCCGATCACGCTGCTCATAGGCTAAGAAGAAATCTTTGCCTGGCCAGAAAGTCTGCGGCCTTAGCTCGGAAGATCTCGTACGTCGAGGGTTGGTTTTTCGTAAGATGCCTGAACATAGGTGAAAGACCATGGAATCCTCCTAGGACCGAGTATAGGGCGATCTCATCGCTTACGGGCTCGCTGTTGAGGATGATCTCGTCTACCCAGTCGATATAGTCCGAGTCGGACTCTTCTTCCCCTTGTTTGGTTCGCATCATGCGATGGGGACCTTCTGGCCGAGCGACCCTGGTGGCGAAGTACGCTGTGAAATCGGTCGCCAGCTGGTTAAAGGAGCTGATGGACCGAGGCGGCAATGAGGCGTACCACCTGTGGGCAAGGTCGTCCAGTGTCAGAGAGAACATTCGACACCTGGTCGCGTCTGATGCCCCACACCCGGTCATGTAGATGTTGAACTTGCTCAGGTGTGTTTCGGGGTCTGATCTCCCCTCGAACAGAGGTTTTTGAGGAGGAGCGAGCTCATGCTGTACGGGGGCGAGCTCGATGTGTACTGCGAGCGGCTCGCTCGGCCCGACGATCTTGCTTTTGGCGTCTGCCCCGGATTCCATGAGCGCCTTCATGTCGTCGAGCTGGAATTGCATCGCGGCCATTGCTGTAGCATGGTCGCTCGTGGCTCGGCTTTTGGAGCGGGAGCCGAGGCGATTGTGTACCTATCTCCTGACTCCGCTGTTGCCGACCTCGGCTATTTGGCGAGGAGGAGCCAGATGGCTGGTCGGCCTTCTGGGAGTCGGATACGCCGAACTCCTGGTGATGGACTCGAGCTCCGTCATCTCGTGGCCGGGGCCGGACTGTCCCGGTCGCCAAGATGGGTCGCTGTCGAGGCGATCGAAAACAGAGGTGCCCCGGCTGGCGAGCGCCTCTCCTTGCGAACGGGAGCCTCCTGGCGATCGCTCGGTCAGCAACGCCTTGTACTTCCGTTTGGTCATCCGGCAGATGGCCGAGGGGGTGATAGCGGGAGGCGCGTCGAGAGCACTCCGTCGCTCCTGTAGGATGGCCATGGCCTCCTCGATCTGTCCTGCTGTTTGGAACTGATCGAGCGAGAGACTTGGGCTGTCCCTCAGGGGCGGGATCGAGCGTCTCGGACCGCGGCGGCTACCCTCCGCCATCGGCTATGGCTCGGACTGAGACGGAACGAGGCGTCTGGCGGGCCGGCCAGCGGCTTTCTTCGACGAGGTGATTCTGAAAGCTTTCTCTAAAGAACAGTGAGTGTTTCTTCAGGTATATGCCCCGGAGAACAGTGAGTGTTCTTCGAGACGGTAGGAATAAAATTGAGGGTTAGATGCCCCTTCCTCTAGCGCCAATTGTTGTTGCCCAAAATATTTATCCGAAGATGAAATACTGCTGGAATGGACAGACAACAAACAAGGTTGCGGGAGTACTTCCGAGGGGGTGTGGATAACACTAGATTTGCCGGGTTTGTTAGGCCCGGGCTTGAATGCTCTCGCGAGATGTTATTAATACAAATATTCGTGGATACAAGTATTAATGTAAGAATCTAAATACAATGTGTAAAAGATCCTATTTATCTAACTCTTGAGCGAAGCCTTGGTGTTCTTGCTCTCTGCCGATCGTCTTCCGTGTAGGAGATGCTGAGAGAGAAGAAGGAACCGAGAGATAGCTGTTGCCAAGAGTTGAGAAAGCCAAGTTGTGAGTATTGCTTGTCAAGAAGTCGTGAGTTGGAGAGATGGACTTCCGAGAGTAAAAATTCGGTTGGAGTTGAAGGCTTTTCCAAGTGCAGGGAGCCTTCTATTTATAGGGGCTGAGATGCCTTGTTTCCTGGTGGGCGATCGCCTTTCGTCCAATATAATAATGGGGCGATTGTCTTTAAGTCACATGGGCTGTCTGCCTAAAGTCCAAGGTCTGCGGCAATTGTCTTGGTCCAATGAGGAGCCCACGCGTCGGAGTTCTTTATCAAGCGGTCCTACCGACACCTTTCGGGCTGTCAGTGGTGGAAAGATCTTGTGGTGTGGTCAACGATCCGTGAAATGCGGATCTTGTCTCGGCACTGCACGTGGGTTCTGTCCTAGGCTTCGGCCTTTGCCGACTGGATGACCATCGGCTTCGAGCGGCATGAGGCGGTCGTCATTGGTCGGTCAACAAGGGTCGATCGGCAAGTGCGAGAGATGATCGTCTGCTAGTCGGCCACCAGGAGTCGATCGCCAAGTACCGAGAGACGATCGTCTTAGATGTCGATCGCTCGGCACCGGGACTTGTCCTGGGACCTTCGGTCGGCAGTTCTGCCTCGGCTGCTCGGCTATGGCTAGGTCGCCCGATCTCTGAGGCGATCGCCGGTCGAAGAGTATAATTCTCGACACAACACTCATATATTCCAAATACACATTTATCCACGAATCATACGAGTTATCTTGAAGAAAACCCTTTTTATCGAGAATATACCGATCCTTTAGAAGGTTCATTAAAACGTTCAAGTTCCACATATAATCAATTATCAACTATCACGTCTACGAAACACGATATATATGGGCAAGATACTTGCCTCGAAACTACGAGCAACCGGACAACGTACGGATGAGGTTGAGTAGCCCTCGAACTTCCAAAAACGACCAAGAATCCGGAAACCCTCGAATACTACGAAAATAACACCAACACGAATCAATAACACTAATCGAAACCCGAATCAACACTAAGAACAACAAGGATCTAAGGGTTTCCCAAAGAAATCAAGAACTATGTTTCGAGTGATATAAAATCATGAATGAGTTCAAAAATCCGAAGATCATGACCAAGAAAACAAGAATTACAAAAATCGATTCATCATCCTCGGATTAAATCGAAGAACCAAGGAGAAACCCCCAAAATTCAAGAACTAGGGTTCTAAGAAGAGAATACCTTGATTTGGGCCAAGATATGATTTTGTTTCATGTTAGTGAATAGTGAATGTCCTATGCGGTTAGTGGCATATGAAATCATAAGTCTTTGGCGAAAATATATAGAGCTAGTTGTATTTGGTACATGAGGGCCTGTTGATCTCGATTTGCAGTAGCACATGCCTATCATTAAGTTATAATAAGGATTGACACTGCAATGATCCTAATACTTGATCGGGACATCTCTTTGATGGGGTTATACGTATATGATATTCATAACATAAAATATTGAGTTAATTACATAAATCGTCCTTGTGGTTTGTCGGGTTTCACAAGTTTAGTCCTTATACTTTTTTTTCACCGGGACATGTCCTTGTGGTTTTTGATCGTTACGGGTTTAGTCCTTGTGGTTTTTCGGGTTTCACATGTTTAGTCCCTATACTTTTTTTTTCAGATGGTCATGTCCTTGTGGTTTTTGATCCGTTACGGGTTTAGTCCTTGTGGTTTGTCGGGTTTCACAGGTTTAGTCCCTATAATGCCCAAATACTTCCAGAGTTTACACATACGGTCGACATTCGAATGGTGGACGTAAAACAAAGGGTCATACCCCGCGGAGTAGATGTAATACCCGGCTATAATTCATTCTGTACCACTCAGTAATTATCAGTCTGTAATTATCACTCAGTAATTTTCACTCATTAATAATCACTCATCATTCATGAATCACTCTTTTGCGTTCAATGTTGGCATGTTGTAATCTTTTATCAGTTACCGATCGTCATTTTATCTCCGCTTTTAGATCGAGACGGGAGTATGATCATTTTCATTGTGATTGATAGCCTTGTACTGGGAGTATCATCTTTGGATCGTGTTAGACTTGTTCACTTCCACATTCGTATGATATGTCGGATCATTCATCAGTCGTAGCGAGGAATCGGAATTGTCGGATTGATTCACCTTGGCCAGCATCGAGTTACGGCCGTAAGGTTAAGGCTACGGCCGTAAGTCGTGGTACGGCCGTAAGGCTGGCGATTCTGATCGTAAGTGATCAAAGAGCTACCTGCATTTTGGTGAAGGTGAGTTACGGCCGTAAGGAAGATGAGATACGGCCGTAAGTGGTGTTCGTATATTTCGGGTGTTGTCGACCAAGGGTGAATTACGGCCGTAAGGGTTGCGGCATACGGCCGTAAGTCGAGGCAGTGCGGCCGTAAGACTTGGCCGGATACGGCCGTACGTTGCGTGAAGGATGTCCGCCATTTTTGACGAAGGTGGGTTACGCCCGTAAGGTTGGCCGGATACGGCCGTATCATCGAAGTTACGGCCGTAAGGTGTGCGGTACGGCCGTAAGGCTGTCGGCGAGTGTTTTTGAAGGCGGGTTACGCCGTAACTCGGGAGCGGATTCTGGCCGTAAGTCTGTCGGCGAGCTTTCGGACGAGCGAGTTACGGCCGTATGAGTTGGCGATTCTGGCCGTAAGGCCGTTGACTTGGAAAGTTACGGCCGTAAGAGGGCCGAGTTACGGCCGTAACTTAGGCAGATTTATAGTTTGGTAGGGACACTTTTTCCTCATTTTCTTCATTTTCACTTTCTTCTTCCTTTTTGTCCGAGAGAGAGCTTGGGGAAAGGGATTCTTCCTTCATCAAACACTTGTGTACTTGAGTTTCTTCATTTCCATTCGATCATATAGCTCGGATACTCGTTTTAACTCGTGTTCTTCGGATCGAAGTGGTTGGATCTTCTAGAGGTAATTTCTTCAACATCTTGGATTTCGATTTTGTGTTGAGATATGATGTTTTGGACGTTATAATCATGTTATATGAAGGTATATGTGTATGATTATGAGTTTGTATAAGGATTCATTGGATTATTGAGGGATTATTCAAGAACACTTTGAATATCGAGTTGGATTTGGAGATTTTCGACTAATTGTTGTTATAATCACGTTTTTGGATATTCGTTGTGGATAATTAATCGTATTGAAGATGTTTAGTTGGTTTGAAACACTTCTTGGGGGATTTGGTATTGGTATATTGAGGTTTGATTGTAAACAATCGGGGTTTGGGCCTTAACGTGTTTGATTTAATGCCTCAATGGACTTGGTTTAGTCGTATCGACGTGTTGAGTTCATTATATTCATGTTTGTACGTATATTAATCGGATTGTTGGTTATTGAATTGTTCAAGGTTGTTCGAGCGACCGATATCTCAATTAGGACATTGTTCGTGGAAGGATAATTGTCACCGGTGTTGAGTAAGTTAATTCTTACTCGGTTAAAAGGATATTCATACCTTTTGTTGTTGATCATTCATAATCATAACTCATTCATCATTGTATTAATCATATTAAAACTTGTTATTGTCAATTAATCACTTCAGTCATAAGGAACGACGGTTCCAATCTTTTCGTTGAGCTATCATTCATTTCATTATTACTCTCATCTCGGTGAGTCATTCTTGGCCTTGTCTAATTATTATTCATTGATATTCATTATGGTCATTCTCGTTCATATGACCTTCTGGGTTCATATTGTGTGGCCGGGTGTGGCTGTGTGGAATTTTTAGTCGGGCACACGATGGTTATTGTATTGGGTTCACCGATACATTAGACCGTGGACACGAATCATATTGTCTCGTGAGACTAATTAGGTACACGAACGGATGTTGTACACTTGCACAGAACATTACGGGCGTACTATGATACTCCTCTTCAGCGTAATTCATAATTAAGAATATTTCATAACTTCAGTTAATTCATAATTGTGTATTTTCAACCCTTGAGGATTGTTGTTCATTTAATCGACCCATTTGGGATTTTGTTTTTCAGGTCGTGGCAAGGCAAATGCACGGGAATAGCAGGTTGATGTCGAGGAGTCCCAGTGATACTAGTATGGGGCCCCGATCTTTCAGTTATTCATGTTATTGTCCTTTATTTTCCGCTGCAGACTTTCATTTGAATACTCCGTTTCATCCAGTGTGGTGTATTTTATCTTCATATAAAATACACTAGTATTCGGTATTGTCCTGGTGTGTTGTAACTAAACTCCTCATCGGAGTAATTATTGTTGTAATGTAGTTCGGTACTACATTTATCCTGTATAATTCATTCATTTTCAATTGCACAGTGGGTCCCTGTTGGGGATCTACGGACCTTGTATTATCCTCCTAGTTTGGGGTGTTACGAGTTGGTATCGGAGCGTGGTTTTGAATACTACCTTCCGAGTCATGTCTCATTTGAAATCATCGTCATCGACTAGTATCATTGGACTTTCGCGTCACGTGTGACTGTGCAAATGCCGAGCCAATCGAATAGGAAGAAGCGTAAGATTTCTAACGCCATGGTATAATTTACGCAATAGTTATTCATTCATCATTCATCATTTAACAATCCTCAAACATCATCATTCATTGTGATTAGGCGATCATGTTAACTCATTAATCACTTAATTCATTTCATTACTCGATTAATGATCGGGACGATCTTGTTAATTCATTTATTACTCAATTCATTTCATTACTCGGTTGTCGATCCGGATGATCATATTTTTAATCTTGTTAAGTTATTCAGATAATCATTTCAAGAATTTCCTCGAGATAATCATGTCACTTGATAAATCATTCATATAATCACTAAGTTAGAGCATGTATACTCATTTTCATCATCTCATGACGTAATCATAACATGATAATCATGCGGGAAATATAATCATTTTGCGACCTTCCTACTTCGGTATGGACAGAGTCGAGGATGCACGGAAGAGGCGCGGTGCGGGCGAAACCCGAGGAATAATCACTGGCTAGGAAATCGTGCCTGTGACTCGGCTCGATCGGAAGATGTTCGGGTTGATCCACTCACTTTTATGCGAGGCCATGATGACCCATGTGCGGTTGCTCAATCATCATTGCGCCACTCGGCGGATTAATCGAGAGAACTCTCCGTATGAGCCACCGCTAAGGAAAGTCTTGAACAACAACCTTCATTTGGCGGCAGGAAATCAACGGCGTAATCGGTCCGAGAGCGGTCGGTCAACCTCCAAGAAACCTCGTGCGGGTCCTATCGTTTCGAGCGACCTCCTACGGCACCTAATCTGCGGGATCTCGGTCCCGACAGTCGATTCGGCCATCATCTGTTTCAGCGTGGGCGCCAGGCCATTTCGATACTAGGTGTACGCCGTCTATCACATGTCATAATTGTGGGAATTGGGCATAAGGCCCGTTTTTCCGAAAGGACTCCAAGTCGGCCCCGGCATCTCGAGCCCGAAGCAATCGGCGTTTGAGAATCGGACTACTTTGTCAACGTCGTTTAAGACAATGGAAGCAAATAGAGTTGGAGCTCGTATTTATCGACGGAGCGTCGGTTCGGGCGGCAAGTCCCGCATTCATATGATGGGGAGGATCGACGATCCGGTGGACCGAATGATTTCGGGTATACTCGTAATTTTATTTCAACTTGTGTGTACCTTTTGATTACGGTACACCGCATTCATTCATTTTCGAATCATGTTGTAATAGACTTATTTTGGGATAGTCCTATTGCTTGTGGACCTCATACCATCGGTCTACTGGCGATGGAAGAATTTTCGAATCATACCAGTAAGCTTAGTGACCGCGATTGATTGATGGACCTAATCGTGGTGAATTTTATCTTAGGACGATGTAATTTTCGGTGTTAGTTGGGTTGATCGTTTTGATACTATCCTTAATGTTTGTTAGCGTTTGGTCGCTATCTTTCCGTCGTTGGTTGTCGAATGTGTACTTGAGGAGTAATCCCGTTGTTCGATAGAATTATTATTAGGGCGGAAGCGAGAGATTCCATGATCGATCTATTCAATCATTCATTATATCATTTTCATCGATTGGCCTTTCTAAGGCAATCGAGTCATTCAATCATTCATTGTTTCATTTTCATCGATTGGCCTTTCTAAGACAATCGAGTCATTCAATCATTCATTGTATCATTTTCATCGATTGACCTTTCTAAGGCAATCGAGTTATTCAATCATTCATTTGCGTCATTTTCATCGATTGACCTTTCTAAGGCAATCGAGCTATTCAATCATTCATTGTGTCATTTTCATCGATTGGCCTTTCTAAGGCAATCGAATTATTCAAACATTCATTGTATCACTTTTTATCGATTGACCATTCTAGGAAAATCGAAATGTTCGATCATTTGTGGTATCATTGTCATCGATTGACGACGTATTTTTCCAGACGAGTTATTTGGTTGTCTTCACATAGAGTAGTGGAGTTCAGGAGTGAGTTGGAGCCGGTACGTCCCCTTAATCGAAGGCACCGTATCGGATGGCCCACTGAATGCGGAGTGGAAGACTCAACTTGAGGAGTAGTTCGAGAAAGGTTATCGCCGACCGTTTGCGTCCGTGAGGAGCACCGGTGTGATCTGTCAAGGAGAAGGATGGCTTGTCTCGTGTGTGTATAAATTATCAAGAGTTGAACAGGTGATGATCAAGATTAGTACCCTTACCCGTAATGATAATCTTTTAGATCAACTTCAGGAGCTTGATCTTCCAGATCGACTTAAGATCCGAATATCACCGATTGCGGATTCGAGTCGGATATCGCGAGACGGCGTTCGAACACGCTATGGTCATTATGGGTTCGTAGTTATGTCGTTCGGGCTAACTAATGCACTGCGTTATTCATGGAGTTAATGAATCGGGTTTTCATCGACTTTTGGATCGGTTGTTGTTGTCTTCATCGACGACATTTGGATTTATTCTCGTAGCCGAGAGGAACACGAGGTTCATCTTCATCGAGGTTCTCGACGTGATGAGACGAGAGCAACTTTATGGAAAGTTTTCCAAGTGTGAGTTACGGAGGTCGAAATGACTTTCGGGCATGTAATTTCATCGACAGAGTTCGTGTCGACCCTCGAAGACGGAGGTCATCCGAGATTGGCAACCTCGAAAGATGTTAAGTAAATCCAAGTTTCCTCGGATTAGTTGATTAATTATTCAACCCACGACCGTAGCTAGCAACCGTGGTTTTCGCGTTGGAAATTTGGCGTCATTACCTTTATGGCGTCACCGCGATTATTCACCAATCACAAGAGATGAAGTATATATTTACTCACAAGGAGTTAAATATGTGACAGAGGCGGTGGTTGGAACTAATCAAAGATTATGATATCGAGGTCCTTTGCCACCCGGGCAAGGCGAATGTTGTCGCCGACGCCTTGAGTCGTAAGTCCGTTCTAGAGCAGATGCTTGCTCGTTTAACGATTCGAAGGAACTTCAGCAGGAATTCCTTAGACCCGAGATCGAGGTCCGGCTTCAGCGAGTTCAGGAACAGCTTGTATGTTAGAGATTTCATCATCTCTTGAGAAGGAAATCAGGGAGAATCAGGGTTCAGATTCGTTTTGTTGATCATCTGCGAGGATGTGGTACAGGGGAAAGCCCCTGGATTTGTGGTCCACGAAGATGGACTCTTGAGATTTGAGAATCGGTTGTGCGTACCGGTGAATGATGAGTTGAAAAACTCGATCTTGAGAGAAGCTCATGCTACCCCATATCCGGTTCATCCGGGGTCTAGTAAGATGTACAAGGACTTGAAACGAAATTTCTGGTGGAGTAATATGAAGCGAGAAGTCGCGGAATTTGTTTCGAGATGTTTAGCCTATCAGCAAGTCAATATGGAACATCAGCGACCGGCGAGTATGCTGATACCGCTCCCTATTCCAGAATGGAAGTGGGAAGACATTTCTATGGAATTCATCACGAGTTGTCGACGAGTCGTCGTGGCATGAATACGATCTGAGCGATCGCGGACTACTTTACTAATTAGCTCATTTCCTTGAAATCAAGAATATGTGGGGTCCCGAGAGACTGGCCAGTTGTTCATCAAGTAAATAATGAGACTTCACGGTACCCCTAACAGTATCGTTTCTGATCGTGACGGACGATTCGTGTCCCATTTTGAAAATCAGTTTATCGTGCTATGGGAACTCAGCTGAATCTCATTACCGTTTTTTCATCCTCAGTCCGACGGACAATCAGAGAGGACTTTTCTGACATTGGAGGACATGTTGAGGGCATGCGTCCTCGATTAGTAGAGGATTGGGAAGCCCATTCGTTGTTTGTGTCCACGTACGGTTTAGTTAGCATCTTTGCGATGAAGGTAGCACCTTACGAGGCTGAGTACGGCCGTCGTTGTCGATCTCCCTTGTGTTGGGACGGCCCATCGTAATCAATCGACCGAGCCCGATATGCTTATTAGCCGCCGTGAGAAGGTAGCTTTGATCGGAGACGTCATTAACCGCTCGAGTCGGCGTAAATCATATGCGTGTCGTCATCGACCACTAGAGTTCGAGACGGGTGATCCCGTTTTGGTCAAGGTATCCCCGAGTCGAGGTATTCTCCGTTTCGGAAAACGGGGAAAGTGGAGTTCGAGATTCATTGGACCGTGTGAGATTTTGAATCGAGTAAGCGAGTTAACTTATCGTTTGGCCCTATCTCTATTGTTGGGCCGAATTCATAATGTGTTTCACGTCTCGCACATACTTCAGTTCGACGGAATCGAGATCGCAGATGATCATTCGTATGAGAAGAGCCCCATACGAGTGTTGGAGCGGCAAATCAAACAGTTGAGGAATAAGGCGATTCCTTTGGTTAAGTTTCAGTGGTCTAGACACGAAGTCGAAGAGGCCACTTGGGAAACCGAGGAGAGTATGCGGGGGAGTTATCCCGAGTTGTTTGACCCTTAGTTTCGGGGACGAAACTCTTTTTAAGGGGAGTATGTAATACCCGGCTATAATTCATTACTGCCACTCGGTAATTATCGATCTGTAATTATCACTCATTAATTTTCACTCATTAATAATCACTCATCATTCATGAATCACTCTTTTCGTTCAATGTTGGCATGTTGTAATCGTATATCGATTCGATCGTCATTTTATCTCCGCTTTTAGATCGAGGGAGTATGATCATTTTCATTGTGATTGATAGCCTTGTCTTGGGAGTATCATCTTTGGATCGTGTTAGACTTGTTCACTTCCACATTCGTATGATATGTCGGATCATTCATCGATCGTAGCGAGGAATCGGAATTGTCGGATTGATTCACCTTGGCCGGCCGAGTTACGGCCGTAAGGTTACGGCTACGGCCGTAAGTCGGCGGTACGGCCGTAAGGTCGATTACGGCCGTAAGTGATCCAAAGGCTACCCTGCATTTGGCGAAGGTGAGTTACGGCCGTAAGGAAGATGAGATACGGCCGTAAGTGGTGTTCGTATATTTCGGGTGTTGTCGACCAAGGGTGACTTACGGCCGTAAGGGTTGCGGCATACGGCCGTAAGTCGAGGCAGGTACGGCCGTAAGACTTGGCCGGATACGGCCGTACGTTGCAGGAAGGATGTCTGGCCATTTTTGACGAAGGCGGGTTACGCCCGTAAGGTTGGCCGGATACGGCCGTATCATCCGAGTTACGGCCGTAAGGTGTGCGGTACGGCCGTAAGGCTGTCGACGGGTGTTTTTGACGAAGGCGGGTTACGCCCGTAACTCAGGAGCGGTTACGGCCGTAAGTCTGTCGGCAGTCTTTCGGACGAAGCCGAGTTACGCCGTATGAGTTGGCGATTACGGCCGTAAGGCCGTTGACTTGGAAAGTTACGGCCGTAAGAGGGCCGAGTTACGGCCGTAACTTCCGGCAGATTTATAGTTTGGCCGACACTTTTTCCTCATTTTCTTCATTTTCACTTTCTTCTTCCTTTTGTCCGAGAGAGAGCTTGGGGAAAGGGATTCTTCCTTCATCAAACACTTGTGTACTTGAGTTTCTTCATTTCCATTCGATCATATAGCTCGGATACTCGTTTTAACTCGTGTTCTTCGGATCGAAGTGGTTGGATCTTCTAGAGGTAATTTCTTCAACATCTTGGATTTCGATTTTGTGTTGAGATATGATGTTTTGGACGTTATAATCATGTTATATGAAGGGATATGTGTATGATTATGAGTTTGTATAAGGATTCATTGGATTATTGAGGGATTATTCAAGAACACTTTGAATATCGAGTTGGATTTGGAGATTTTCGACTAATTGTTGTTATAATCACGTTTTTGGATATTCGTTGTGGATAATTAATCGTATTGAAGATGTTTTGTTGGTTTGAAACACTTCTTGGGGGATTTGGTATTGGTATATTGAGGTTTGATTGTAAACAATCGAGGTTTGGACGCAACGTGTTTGATTTAATGCCTCAATGGACTTGGTTTAGTCGTATCGACGTGTTGAGTTTGTTATATTCATGTTTGTACGTATATTAATCGGATTGTTGGTTATTGAATTGTTCAAGGTTGTTCGAGCGACCGATATCTCAATTAGGACATTGTTCGTGGAAGGATAATTGTCACCGGTGTTGAGTAAGTTAATTCTTACTCGGTTAAAAGGATATTCATACCTTTTGTTGTTGATCATTCATAATCATAACTCATTCATCATTGTATTAATCATATTAAAACTTGTTATTGTCAATTAATCACTTCAGTCATAAGGAACGACGGTTCCAATCTTTTCGTTGAGCTATCATTCATTTCATTATTACTCTCATCTCGGTGAGTCATTCTTGGCCTTGTCTAATTATTATTCATTGATATTCATTATGGTCATTCGCTCATATGACCTTCGGGTTCATATTGCGTGGCCGGGTGTGGTGTGTGGAATTTTTAGTCGGGCACACGATGGTTATTGTATTGGGTTCACGATACATTAGGCGTGCACACGGGTCATATTGTCTCGTGAGACTAATTAGGTACACGGACGGATGTTGTACACTTGCACGTAACATTACGGGCGTACTATGATACTCCTCTTGACGTAATTCATAATTAAGAATATTTCATAACTTGATTAATTCATAATTGTGTATTTTCAACCCTTGAGGATTGTTGTTCTTTAATCGACCCATTTGGATTTTGTTTTTCGTGTCGTGGCAAGGCAAACGCACGGAATAGCAGTTGATGTCGAGGAGTCCCAGTGATACTAGTAGGGGGCCCCGATCTTTCAGTTATTCATGTTATTGTCCTTTATTTTCCGCTGCAGACTTTCATTTGAATACTCCGTTTCATCCAGTGTGGTGTATTTTATCTTCATATAAAATACACTAGTATTCGGTATTGTCCTGGTGTGTTGTAACTAAACTCCTCATCGGAGTAATTATTGTTGTAATGTAGTTCGGTACTACATTTATCCTGTATAATTCATTCATTTTCAATTGCCTGGTGGGTCCCAGTTGGGGATCTACGGCACTGTATTATCCTCCTAGTTTGGGGTGTTACAGTAGAAGTTACCCATCTCCTCATTATTAGGATTTGGCGAGTCACCAACCCATCTTTGCACAGCGATGTGAGTCCAGCTTCGACCGATCCAATCGACTTGGCACCATTTGCAACAGGCGCATCCCCAACTACGTATGTTTCATGGATTTTTGTAACAACCAACCGCCATATAAGATATGATAAGATAGATAAAACTTTACCAATCAAACATGTGCTTATTTTCAGTAATTCAAGCCTTTAATATCAATTCGGAGGTGTGGCAAGCTAAAGAAATGTACGTGTTATTTATAGGCCCCATTCCATGTAACTTATGAATGATTGTAATTAACTATCCTCAATTAATAAGGAAATGAAAGTGTTAACCTATCATGTCCCAATCGTTTGGTTATTTGTGTTTTATGGTCTTTTGGTTTTCTTGTATTGATGGTTGTGTATTATATTCGGATGTTAAAGATAATGAGTTGAAGATTTAAGAGTCCATAATTATTAAGACATAAAAATTGGAGTCATTAAGGCCCCACAATAAATTTAAGGACTCGATCTTTATATGTATAAGATAATCATAAAATAAAGAACTAATTATAACGTACTCAAATAATAATAATAATAAAATATATGAAAAGACGAAAATATCCTTCAAATTAACGATCAACTAACAGAATTATTGGTCAAAGGACTAAACCCGTAATGGATCAATAACCACAAGGACATGACCCGCTGAAAAAAAAGTATAGGGACTAAACCTGTGAAACCCGACATACCACAAGAACTAAACCCGTAACGGATCAAAAACCATAAAGACATGATCCGCTGAAAAAAAAGGATAGGGACTAAACCTGTGAAACCCGACAAACCACAAGGACGATTTATGTAATTAACTCTAAGTTTAATTAACACGGAAACGGAGTCGGAAATTTTATCATTTCCAAAAATTAAAATAAAAATAACTAAATATATATAAATACGTCAACAGAAAAACGCATGAAACGGAATCGAAGAATGATTTACGTATCAAAAGTTATTCGCGATTTAAGTTACGTTTCTACACTTAAAATCAGCCTTGACTTGTCCAAAATAACTCAGTTTTACATATCTACATGATGTCTAATCTGATATTACAAAAGTTAATATTTTAGATATGTATTTTATATACAAAATGCACAAATGATATATCAAGAACTACTTACGGATTGTTAGATAATCGAACTCAAAATAGCACCTCGATCTGGATTTCAGAAATTCACTGGGGGTTTTAATCGGACAGGTTCGAGTCAGATATCAGGAATGCTGGTCTGACTCGCCAGAAAACGACCCCATATTGTCGACAAAACGGACTCCGATAGGAAATACAAAGACGTATATTTATAAATAATGAGTGTCTTTATATACTTACATAAGTTCTTAGTATAAATCTATCGGTAAAAGGCTGTATTTATAGGACACAAAACAACTGTCCAGTCAAGTTGACCCAGCCGCCCTACGTCACGCAGCCCTGGCCGAGCCACGTGCGTGGGACCTGACGAGTCACTATCGGCAGCCCTGGCTGAGCCACGTGCGTGGGACCTGACGAGTCACTATCAGCAGCCCTGGCCGAGCCACGTGCGCGGGTCCCGCCCGGAAGCTTCCTGGTGCTCGGCAGTTGGCAGTCTCCACTAAATCGATCATAACTTTTTCGTTCGGACTCCGATTGACTCGCCGTTTGAACCATTGGAAAGCTAACTAAATTTTCTACAACACTGTTAATTTTCAGAATTTTTTTAACTTCTCAAAAATCCTTGGTGATTTTTTCAAAGTTGATACTTGTCCACGATACTTCCGAAAAAAATGTCCAAATATATATTTTAAAATTTATTATGTAATAATACCACAATAATTCATTTAAATCAAGATATCACTATTATAATAATTTCACTAATTATTGTCATATAATAGTATTTACTTTATAATTTATATAATGTAAAATATTGGGATTTTACATACTCTCCCTCTAAAAATAAGTTTCGTCCCGAAACTTGGAAGGATGTTATCATCATTAAGTCATTCTCGAGTACATTTCCCAATCTTCGCTGAAAAATCCTATCGGAGAACACGACGTTGCGCACCGCCGGGTTCTATCGTGGATTTTCTAACGATTAATGGAAAATGCTATTCGATTCCTTTAAAATATCAAGTAGAGCATCAATAAGGATCTCATCAATTATCACTTAAATAGAAAAAACATCAAGTATAATATTGATACCAATAAATACACCAAGCATATTATCACATTACGTCATTCGCGGAGCTCATCTATTATCACATAAATAGCAAAGACATCAAGTATAACATTGATAGCAGTAAATACACCAAGCATATTATCATACTGCATCTTTTAAAAATTATCTCCTCCATTCTTAAAATGGTAAACATTTGAGTATTAAATACTCTCCCTCTAAAAATTAAGTTTCGACCCGAAACTTATGTTTGGAACAACTCGGGGTACCAGTTACGCATTGCTTCTTTAGTTTCTCAAGTGGCTTCTTCATTTCTATGGTGTGACCACTGGACTTTAACTGGAGGAATAGATTTATTCCTTAATTTCTTTATGCGATAATCTAAAATGGCAACTAGTATCTCCTTGAAAGTAGTATCCTTGGAAATATCCAAAATTTCGTGATTTAACTTGTGACTGGGATTGTGAACATAATGCCTCAATTGTGATACGTGAAAGTCGTTATGGACTCATTATAGAGATAATGATAGAGCTAAGCGATAAGCTAAGTCTCCAACACATTCAAAAGGTCTGATGAAACGTGGGCTTAACTTGCCTCTAAAGAATTCCAGCAATGATAATCGCAGGTTGATGGTGCACAGTTGTCCTTGTTTTTATCGAATATAGACCCAATGTTCTTATTTGTTAGCTCACGTTGCAGCTCCACTTGTGATGTCAATCTACATAATATGTGCTCCTGGTGGTCTTTCCGCTAAGAGTATCAGCTACCACATTTGCCTTCCCTGGGTGATATTGGATATCCGCGTCGTAATCATTGATGAGTTCCAGCCACCTCCTATGCCTCATGTTTAACTCCTTCTGCGTGAAGATATGTACTTCAGACTTTTGTAATCCATGAAGATTTGGCACGTGGAACCATATAATTAATGTCTCCAAATCTTCAAAGCATGTATCTCACCAGCAAGTTCTAAGTCATTGGGGTAGTTGACTTCGTAAGGTTTCAATGGGCGCGATGCGTATGCGATGACCTTACCGTGTTGCATCAGAATGCAACCCAGTCCTTGTTTAGAAGTGTCGTTATAGATGACGAAGTTTCCCGTACCTTGAGGAAGCATTAACACTGGAGCATTCATCAACCGCCACTTGAGTTCGTCGAAGCTCTTTGACATGCCTCAGTCCACTCGTATTTGGTAGTCTTGTGGAGAATTTTGGTTAGAGATTGATAATGAATAAAGGCATACCTTATGATGTTCGATTCATAATTGAAGTCAAGGTAAGAATAGGAGGTGAATTCACAGAAGCGCCCGCTAAATTCTTATCAGGGCTTGGAAAAGTTCAGATTTGAAAAAAAAAAAACGACGAGTGTGTAATACTCGGTTGTAATTCAGTCATTATCATTCAGTAATTTCATTCGATAATTGTCACTAGACCTGGCAAAATAGGCCCAGGCCCGCGGGCCGGGTCAGCCCGCCCGTTTTTGGGCGGGCATTGGGCTTCATATTTTTGGCCCAAAAACCGCCTTTTGGCCGGCCAGTTGGCCGCCTAAGGCCGGCCCGCGGCGCTTTGCCCAGCTTTTTTTTTTTTTTTTTTTATATTTATGTTATATGTAATTATAATATTTAAAATTTTTCCTTATTTGTTAGATTAGATTACATCTATATGTTAATTATTGATGTAGTTTTATTTTTTATGGGACTTTGTGATTACTTTGTAATATCTCATATCGATAATAATATTATTTTATGATTTTTATAAGAAAGTAGTAGTGATAAATGAAATGATGATCAAATAAAAATATTTATATATTTGTCTTTTGATTGTGGTAGTGTAGTAAATAATATAATTATCAAATAAAAATAATTCTACATTTATTTAATTGATTGTGATAGTATAGTGAATAATATAATAATTACGGATCAAAAAATATTTCTATAATTATTCGAAATAATATTTCAAAAAAAAAAAAAAAGTCGAGGCCCATGGCCGGGCGAACCCTTGGCGGGCCACGGGCCTAATATTTTTGGCCCAAAAAAAACCGGGCCTTTTTGGCCCGGCCCAGATTTGGCCCGCCCGTTTTTTGCCCGGCCCGTTTGGGCCGAGCCCGCCCGTTTGCCAGGTCTAATTGTCACTATGTAATTTTTCACTTGTTAATAATCATTCATCCGTGTTCACCGTCGGAATAACTTCGAGTTGTATATCGATATTGTTCATTGTTTCAACGTTACTCGGGAAATGAGACAAGAGTATTATCTTGATTGTTGTAATTGATTCATTAGTCGATGTTGACGTTGGAGTTCATGTCATTTCAAATCTTCTCATTGTTCAAATTGTGTTTTGTTGGGCGAACCCTTGTAATCATTGCTTGGAACCACCGTTTTAGGGTTTCCGCACTTCCATTTCGTGTTATTATTTCCCAAATATTGATTCCTATTGCTTTTATTCTCTTCCCGGGTCATTTTTCATCATTTTAGGACCCAAGGGGGGTGTGGGCCGCGGCACACACACATGCTGCTAATTTGGCCGACCCAACTGTACCGGGGGCCGCGGCTCATACCGGTAGGGCCGCGGCACACTGTCGAGTCACTGCCGCGGCACACTTCGTCCGGGCCGCGGCACACTCATGTTGCAATTCTCGGCCAACCCGTCTGTACCGGGGGCCGCGGCTCATCCCGACAGGGTCGCGACACACTGCCGAGTCACTGCCGCGGCACATTCGTCCGGGCCGTGGCACGCTGCCGATCACTGGGGGCAGTTTTGGCCCTGTGCCATGGCACACTTCGGCCGGGCCGCGGCACACAGTGCAGTCTGCACTATAATTGCGGGTTTTTGTGAGAAACATCTCATTTTTCAACACTTCTTCACCTTGGTCCGAGAGAGAGGGTTTGTGGGAGAGAATCTTCATCATCAATCACTTGAGTATTCGTTTTTCATCATTTTCATTCGGTTGTGAAGCTCGGATTGTCGAACTAACACGATTTCATCGGATTAAAGTACTTGGATCTTCAAAGGTAATATTCATCAAACCTCTTGGATTTCGATTTGTGTTGAGATATGATGTTTTGGACGTTATAATCATGTTGTATGTAGTGAAGTACGCATGATTATGGATATGTATGAATATTCATCGGATTATTGAAAGGTTATTCAAGAACACGTTGAATATTGTGTTGGATTTGGGGGTTTTCGATTAATTGTTGTTGAAATCACGATTTTGGATATTCATATTGGATTATTGATCGTATTGAAGATGTTTTGTTGGTTTGAAACACTTCTCGGGGATTTGATATTGGTATTATTGAGTTTTGGTTGTAGACATCGAAGTTTTGCCACAAAGTGTTCGATATAATGCCCCAATGAACTTGGTCTAATCGTATCGACGTTTTGAGTTCGTTATATTCGTGTTTGATTCGTTTATTGAACGGATTATTGGTAATTGTGTTATTCAAGGTTGTTCGAGCGACCGATATCTCATTTAGGACGTTGTTCGTGGACGGACATTCTTCACCGGTTGAGTAAGTTAATTCTTACTCAGTTAAAAGGATATTCATTCCTTTCATTGTTGTTCATTCATAATCATAATTCATTCATAAGGTACTAACCGTTTTAAAACTTGTAATTGTCACCTAATTACTTCATTCACGAGGAACAACGGTTCCAATCATTTCATTGAGCTGTCATTCATTTCACGATCATTTCATCTTGGTGAGTCATTATTCATTTTCGATGTCACTTTTGTTATATCGTGGCATTACGGGTCATACTGGCGTGCCGGTTGGTATGTGTAGGATTTTCATATCGGGCACATTTAAGTCGTGTGTTGGTTGTTGGCCTCACATTGGACTGTGCACATGAGTCGATTGCTTCGTGAGACTGATTAGGTACAAGACCACACGTGTATTCGATCGATACTCGTTGGTGGCTTGTGCACGGACACATTTACATCCCGGACGTAGTGTGGCGCCATTCCTTTGAGCCGTACTGTTAGTTGATTCATATAGCATGTTTGATTGCGTATGTTTCGACAGGATTGTGTGTATTCAACTCTTGAGGATTGTTGTTCTGTGTAACTGACCCCATTGGGGGATATTGTTTTTCAGGTCATGGCAAGGCGAAAGCATGGGGAGAGCACGTTGACGGCGAGGAGTCCCAATGATACTAGAAGGGGGCCCCAGTCTTTTCAGTCATTTATGTTTCCTTCATTTATTCCGCTGCAGACATTCCATTTGAATACTCATTTCACTCAGTGTTGTATATTTTATCTCCATATAAAATATACATGTATTCTGTATTATCCTAGGTGTGTTGTATGAAACTCCTCATCGGAGTAATTATTGTTGTAACGTGGTTCAGTACTACATTTACCCTGTGTAATTCATTCATTTTCATTCGCCTAGTGGGTCCCAGTCGGGGGTCCACGGCACTGTAATATCCGCCTAGTTTGGGGTGTTACAGAGTTGGTATCGGAGCGTGGTTTTGAATACTACCTTCCGAGTCATGTCTCATTTGAAATCATCGTCATCGGACTAGTATCATTGGACTTTCGCGTCACGTGTGACTGTGCAAATGCCGAGCCAATCAGACCGAAAGAACTGTAAGACTTCTAACGCCATGGTATAGTTTCTGGCATTAATCATTCATTCATAATTCAGCAGTTAACAATCCTCAATCATCATTTTCATTTTGACCAGGACGGTCATGTTAACTCATTAATCACTCAATTCATTTCATTACTCAGTTGTTGATCTGGAAGATCATATCATCAATCTTGTTAACTTGTTCAAAATAATCATTTCAAGAATTTCATCAGATAATCATGTCACCTCAGTTAATCATTCATGTAATCACTATGCTAGAGCGCGTGTGCTCATTTTCATCATTTCATGGCATAATCATAATGTGATATTCATGCGAGAGATATAATCATCATGTGACTGTCCTACTTCAGTATGGAGAGAGCAAGAAGAGGACGCAGAGGACAAGGCCGCGGTGCGGGCCGAATCCCGAGAGCTCGTGTGAATACACATGCGAATGCGAGAAATAATGCTAATTCATCGAGCAGCGACGCTGCCACTCATTCACCTGGACGTGATCATTCACTATCGGGGAGTCGTACCCGGGGAACAGCTCAGTCAGAAGGTGTTCGGGTTGACCCACTCACTTTTATACAGGGCATGATGTCCCAAATGACTCAGATGGCACAACTAATGGACACGATGCATAATTCAGCTAATCAAAATCAACAGGCTCCTCCGCCGCCATCTCCGAGGCAAGAGAGGAATGTGAGCAGTATCATCGGCGACATCTCTCGCCAAAGGCCACCTACTTTTGAAGGCTCATTTGAGCCGGCGGATATTGTTCATTGGCTCGAACATTTTGAGAAGTTATTTGCTATGGTAGAGTGTCCCGAAGGATACAAAGTTTCAGTTGCGGCTTACTACCTGGGTAAGAGCGCTCATTCTCGGTGGTTATCGTTTAAGCCCACCGACGGATCATGTACTTGGGATAAATTCAAGACTCTCATGATGGATAGGTATTATCCAGCCCCACTCAGAGAGGCCAAGCTGTCGGAATTACTCACTCCCGACCCCTCAGCAGACGAGGATGTTCTCGCCATTGCCGAGAAATTTCAGGAACTTCTTCCGTTCGCCTCATCTATCATTCACTCCGAGGCGGATAAGATTAAGTATTTCAGCAAGAGATTGAAACCCCGGATGCGGATGAAGTTACTTAATCATAATTGCACCACTCTGGCCGAATTCATTGAGAAGGCTCTTACTTATGAGCTCACTGCTAAAGAGATTGCTAAGCAGCAACCTTCATTTGCTGGCAAGAAGTCTAAGAACCGTGATCAATCTGGCGGCAGTCAGGCCACTTTCAAGAAACCACGTGCGGGCTCTACCTTTTCTGAGCGACCTCCTATGGCGCCTAAACCCGCGGAATCTCAGTCACGAGCGACCAGTTGGGCCATCACCTGTTTCAACTGTGAAGAACAGGATCATTTCTAACAGAGATTGAATAAGTAAACTAACTAATATATCAACAGAGATTAAATAACCATGGGGCACGGGTACAACTGTAATAACAAATTTCTACCGGGTCAGTCAAAAGTTTACGGCCGTAACAACATGCAGTTTAGGGTCGTAACAACTCTGAGCTTACGGCCGTAATGGAAAACATCTTACGGCCGTAACATCTAGCTGCAGGACTGCAGAATTGTCACAGTAGCCCCCAACACACAAACACATAACATTTAAATTCCGAAAATTAGGGTCGTTTTGCAAAACAAGATTTTTCCAAAAATTTTGATTTCCACCAAAAATGCTCAAATCAGTAGTCTTTAAGGAAAAACGTTTTCAAAGCTACCCGTAGCGGGTATAATTACAACAATCCAAAATAGTCGATATTAAAACCACATGCCCAAATGGCAAACAGGGTCGCCAATTCAATCACATACATCTCATGGCATCAAGTTTAAACACACAGCAAAATCATTCATCGGAGTTTCTCACAAACTCTACCGTAAAACCCATCAAGGTTCACAACTTTCACACCATACCAACCACGTGGTGGTTCAAGGGTCAAATATCAATACATCAAGTTCTATACACGTACAGCGTATCCAAGTATCGAATACAACTTCATTACACAACACCGTATAAATAAAATTATGCACCACAAATATCACACATAAATGAAATCATGAACACAGTTATTATGCATAAAAGAGGAGACTTACGTCCACAGGCCGCACGGAGACGACGGTCGCCCACGATACTAATCTCATCCGCAAACATATCCAATGCGTTGTGACTACGCACAACTCAACTTGTCACCTGACGACTCGAACGACAAGACAACATATTACTCGACAAATCACGACTCGACTCGACCCAACAACCTAGGTTTCCGCAACCTAAGCTCTGATACCATAAATGTAACACCCCCAAAACCGTATGGGAATGTTACACGCCGTAGACCCTTTCCGCAAGGATCTACCAGGCTAAACATCCATAAACAACCAAATGCTTGCCCGGCCAGGGTCAAACAACATAATAATACAGACTGTTAAGGTCACTTACACATAAACACACAGACCGATGAGGTCACACAACTCCATTAACAAAACTGACTAAACAACATTACCCACACAGGGGTCGAAACACAATACAGCAGAAGACTGAATCAACTCTAACAATACAACCAAACTCTACCAACTCTCGACTCTTGATTAGTATCGCAGCTCGTCATCCCCTTGTGCCAATCCTGTGACTGCTCCCCTGAACCTGCATGTACCTGGACGCAGAACAGACATCCACCCCCCGATTACTCGGGGGTTAGTAAAACTTCATTGTTTTACTAGTGCAAGTATAAAGCGATACGAAATGCAACAAGTAAATAGCAACTACGAATTTAATACGGAAATCAATTATCAAAATCTTCCCGAGAAGTTTTAGAATTTCGAACTCAAGTAAGAGATATTTGAAAAGAAACACATCATCTCGGGGATTTTTAAAGCAGAAATTCTTTTGGACCTCGAGTCCCAATTTACAAAACCTTTTCGTAAACATTAGGGCCTTAGCCCGATTCTCGTTTCAAAGCACACTAAATAATATATCATTATGAGTCCGATATCCATATTTAAAATGTTACCCAAACAATCACCGCTACACGATCATTGTTCGTACACATCATGTACCAAACTCCGGAGGCCTCGACGGACCTTACCCGACCACACACCTTTGTTCGTACACATCATGTACCGAACTCCGAGGCCTCAACGGACCCTACCCGGCCACACACATTGTTCGTACACATCATGTACCTAACTCCTGAGGCCTCAACGGACCCTACCCGGCCACACACATCGTTCGTACACATCATGTACCGAACTCCGGAGGTCTCGCTGACCCTACCGGATCACACACCTTGTTCGTACACATCATGTACCAAACTCCGCAGGTCTCGCGGACCCTACCGGATCACACACCTTGTTCGTACACATCATGTACCGAACTCCGCAGGCCTCGTCGGACCCTACGGAACACACGCACACACATCGACACGACACAACTCATAATCATCAAATGTCAAGCCATTCCACATTACACCGAAATGTACAATCAAGTATGTAAACTAAAACAACACAAATATCATGATCATCACAACGACTCAACAATGACCAACCACGCCCGGCACAAACTTAGATGATTCACATCCAACACAATTCCATGATGTTAACTAAGTGAAGGTATTATCGTTACCATCAATTGTTCGTAATAATCAATTCATACGAAGCATATACACGAAAGTAAACCAATGCATCACAACCATAATACGACGTCCCTATTCACAAGACACAATTCGTATAGTAAAATACTTGCCTTAATAACCGCTACCGAATACTCCGAAGAACACGGTTCGACCGAAGCTCGGACTCAAGAAGACAACGAACGGAAGGGTTCCGACTCGAGTTCTTCACAAGAATTTCGTCCCTAAGTCATACCAATGATAAATCAACAATCGTATGATGGATAATTATCATACAACGCCCAATCCCCCCTCTAAGACCTTTTGTCGGACACCTTCAAGGCGTTGACTAAGAACTCGACCAAAACAACGAATCGAAACGATCCAACCATGGAATAACAAGGGAAATGATAGAATACATCTAAATAATCATCAATACATCACAAATCTAAGTTATTACGGTTAAATCGGACAAAACGAACAAAAACCCCCAATTCACCCAAAAGTAGGGTTTCAAGAATTTACCTTGGATTAATGATGAAGAACAATTGTTGGAGTTGTTAATCCACACCAAAAACTTGAAGAATATGAATTTCTCTGGGATTGATGATGCAAAACACCCAAAAATCGCCCACAAGATCGCCCAAGAGGAGGAGGAATGAAGGAAGAGATGAAATGAGCATTCATCTCACAAAATCCGCAGAAATAGGCTAATCTAGACTGTGTGCCGCGGCCCAGCCTAAGTGTGCCGCGGCACAGGGTACAGGCTGCTCGGCCAAAACTGGAAATGAGTGTCTGAGCTATTTCGACCATAACTCTCTCGTCCGGACTCCGATTGACTCACCGTTTGAACCATTGGAAAGCTAACTTGATGCTCTATAATATTGGAAAGATTCAAAATCTTTGGAGTTTCCAAGAATTTATGGTGATTTTACAAAGTCGACTCATACTTGGGAAAAGTCGTTTAATAACACTGAACTGAAGAAAACGACACCGAAACCCGAACCTGAATACGAATCGAAGATACGGTCACGAAGTACTCGCAAAGACGAATCTTAGAGCTAAGAGAACACACGATTCCGACCACCCGAAGGCTCAGAATCCGACAACGGAAGTAATTACCCAAAACTTTGGGAAATTACGAAAATGGCCCAAAACGTGACAACGGAAGTAATTACCCAAAACTTTGGAAAATTACGAAAATGGCCCAAAACGTCCGAAAATCACGATACGCGATCGAAACACCAAACCAAAGCTTGCAACAAGAATAATAACATTAAATGAACTTACGAGAAACTCGAAACAACAGTTTCGGACGAGATTCGCAAGAATCGAACTCAAGTGCGGAAAAACGTCTAAAAATCTCGAACTCAAGAAACAATACCGAAACGAACTCGGATGACAAAAAGTGCGAATTAATCATTCTCGAAATGACGAAACGGTCATGAGCGAGTCGTCAAAACGGACTTACGCCGAAAAAGAAAATTCTAGGAAATCGAAATTACGGTATTACATTCTACCCTCCTTAAAAGAAGTTTCGTCCCGAAACTTAAAACAAGTAGGGAGAAGCAATATCCACTGTCAGAAGACTCGACGAGATACACAAAACCGAAAATTCGCGCCAACGGCGAAACGCCGCAAGAAACGCTAAAGACATACGGCGTGAAAACACGCTCCACGACGACCAACACAATGCCACCGACTAAGATTCAAAACAATAACGAGCAATTAACGTCATCACATGCACACATTTAATCAAAGAAACGCACGCGACAACAAGCCGCACCGAATAAAACGGCTATGCGAAAGAAACAAATAGAATAACACGATAGTAATCACTCCGATACTCATCATCAAGAAATTGTTCGATGTCAAAACACAAATACTTTCAAGAGTACTGAAAAGGAGAATACCTGATATTTCATTCTATCACACACTAAATACGTTTCGCCCCGATACTTAAACTAAGGTGATCACGGTGATACGAAATAAAATATAACGACACATAATAAAATACCATGCTCATGACCTCGTGGTCCACTAACATGCCTCCGTAGGTTCAACAACTAAACGGAACTTACACAAAACAAAATATCATTCAACAAGTTCCAAATGTAAAAGCGTCACGAAACATCTCTACACGCGAAACAATTCGTAGCGAGTACCAAAACACCATCACTAGACATCACCGGGCCCTCCTAAGTAGGAATAGAATTCCGGTCCCTTATCATCTCGGCAACAATCTCGCGATCAACTCGATGCCCTCGTGTCCACAATTATAACAAGTCACCGGCGGTTTCTTACAATGCGCGCGTTCATGGCCTAGAACGTTACAATTGAAACACCTAGAGCATTACTTAACTCAAAGACACCGACTTGGGTCTTTTGGGTTCTCTAACCGACCGAGAAGGTCCCATACTCTACGATACGAGGTTTGAGGTGTGGGAATCCCAATTCCCTTACTTCCCGATGCGTCATCGGAAATCTTCGCTTTTTACCGACACGGACTCGGTAGACATTATAGCCATCTCAAACGCCAAGGCTCGATCCCGATAGTCCTTCAAGGTTGTACACATAAAAGGAGCCATACACTGCCGAATCCGAGGTTTCATACGCATATCGAAATAACGAACCTTATCTCGCCTCACTTTTCACCCGATCCCGAACATAACACAATTGCCGATTATAATCGACTATCGCCCGGGATATCGACACGTCTCGGGCGTAGCCGAGAAAACTCGACAATCCTACGCTCTTTAACAGCGGTGGACAATACTCGACCTCCATGGCGCTTTGAATTCGGTCAAGTAGCGGTACGATCACTAGGCGCTACGGCCTCCCACCACTGCAGATTCCCTGTCGAGTAGGTATTGAGCAATAGGCACTCTTCTCTCATCGGGGCAAGCTACAAGATCAAATGTTTTGTCCAATTGGAAGAGCCAATTCTCCCACCTAACGAGTCCGAAGAACCTACAAAACGGGCGGGTGCATTCTCATCACATCTCGTAACCACTTACCACTCCGTTATTTTCATCCGAATCCCGTCTCGGTGTACGGTCGATTCATAAGCGCCAACCGGTACACACGACGAAGGATGGTGGCGGCGCCAATATCAACATTACCTCTCGGATGATTGCTGCGATCACGACCACGACTACGACCACGTCCTCGGCCACGGCCTCTCGGCATACCTTTGGACGACCAATAAGAATAACACATCCAAACAAATATCACAACGTCAAGATAAGACAATAAATAGCGGACGTTAAAACATCAACTCCAAGTCATCACACAAGTGCACGAACTAACACCGTAATTTTAGAACTTCATTAAAAAAAAATCCACACAAATACATCAATAGAGATGTTTGGATTTTACCAAATCAAACACGGTCAAAACCACACACGTATCGCAGGATCAAACACTAACAACAAAAATAAAATGTTTCCGGTATTATTCAAATGATAAAATTTTAAAATTCTCAAGTTTGAAAAAAATTGGTGAAATGAAATTTTTGAAAACACTTATAATACCTCGGTCGCTTAATTAAAACCATGTATCTCATTATCAAAGCTGTTTTGATTGAAGCTATTTGCAAAACAACACATTGAGGCTTCAATCTTTTCGCTAGACGATATCGTCAAAATGACCTTATCAATATATCATTATCTTTACTAGCGTTATACGGGTAACAACATGTTACCACGCCATCCATCACCGATATATCAACAGAGATTAAATAACCATGGGGCACGGGTACAACCGTAATAACAAATTTCTACCGGTCGCTTAAAAGTTTACGGCCGTAATAACATGCGCTTTAGGGTCGTAATAACTCGAGCTTACGGCCGTAATGGAAAACATCTTACGGCTGTAACATCTAGTCACAGGATCGCACTGTCACAGAGCCCCCAACACACAAACACATAACATTTAAATTCGAAAATTAGGTCGTTTTGCAAAACAAGATTTTTCCAAAATTTTGATTTCCACCAAAAATGCTCAAATCGGAGTCTTTAAGGAAAAACGTTTTCAAAGCTACCCGTAGCGGGTATAATTACAACAATCCAAAATAGTCGATATTAAAACCACATGCCCAAATGGCAAACAGGGTCGCCAATTCAATCACATACATCTCATGGCATCAAGTTTAAACACACAAAGAAATCATTCATCTGAGTTTCTCACAAACTCTACCGTAAAACCCATCAAGGTTCACAACTTTCACACCATACCAACCACGTGGTGGTTCAAGGGTCAAACATCAATACATCAAGTTCTATACACGTACAGCGTATCCAAGTATCGAATACAACTTCATTACACAACACCGTATAAATAAAATTATGCACCACAAATATCACACATAAATGAAATCATGAACACAGTTATTATGCATAAAAGAGGAGACTTACGTCCACAAGCCGCACGGAGACGACGGTCGCCCACGATACTAATCTCATCCGCAAACATATCCAACGCGTTGTGACTACGCACAACTCAACTTGTCACCTGACGACTCGAACGACAAGACAACATATTACTCGACAAATCACGACTCGACTCGACCCAACAACCTAGGTTTCCGCAACCTAAGCTCTGATACCATAAATGTAACACCCCCAAAACCGTATGGGAATGTTACACGCCGTAGACCCTTTCCGCAAGGATCTACCAGGCTAAACATCCATAAACAACCAAATGCTTGCCCGGCCAGGTCAAACAACATAATAATACAGATTGTTAAGGTCACTTACACATAAACACACAGACCGATGAGGTCACACAACTCCATTAACAAAACCGACTAAACAACATTACCCACACAGGGTCGAAACACAATACAAAGAAGACCGAATCAACTCTAACAATACAACCAAACTCTACCAACTCTCGACTCTTGATTAGTATCGCACTGTCATCCCCTTGTGCCAATCCCGTGATCGCTCCCCGAACTCGCATGTACGGGACGCAGCAGACATCCACCCCCGATTACTCGGGGTTAGTAAACTCCATTGTTTTACTAGTGCAAGTATAAAGCGATACGAAATGCAACAAGTAAATAGCAACTACGAATTTAATACGTAAATCAATTATCAAAATCTTCCCGAGAAGTTTTAGAATTTCGAACTCAAGTAAGAGATATTTGAAAAGAAACACATCATCTCGGGATTTTTAAAGCGAAATTCTTTTGGACCTCGAGTCCCAATTTACAAAACCTTTTCGTAAACATTAGGGCCTTAGCCCGATTCTCGCTTCAAAGCACACTAAATAATATATCATTATGAGTCCGATATCCATATTTAAAATGTTACCCAAACAATCACCGCTACACGATCATTGTTCGTACACATCATGTACCAAACTCCGGAGGCCTCGACGGACCTTACCCGACCACACACCGTTCGTACACATCATGTACCGAACTCCGAGGCCTCAACGGACCCTACCCGGCCACACACATTGTTCGTACACATCATGTACCGAACTCCGAGGCCTCAACGGACCCTACCCGGCCACACACATCGTTCGTACACATCATGTACCGAACTCCGCAGGTCTCGTCGGACCACTACCGGATCACACACCTTGTTCGTACACATCATGTACCAAACTCCGCAGGTCTCGTCGGACCCTACCGGATCACACACCTTGTTCGTACACATCATGTACCGAACTCCGCAGGCCTCGTCGGACCCTACCGGAACACACGCACACACATCGACACGACACAACTCATAATCATCAAATGTCAAGCCATTCCACATTACACCGAAATGTACAATCAAGTATGTAAACTAAAACAACACAAATATCATGATCATCACAACGACTCAACAATGACCAACCACGCCCGGCACAAACTTAGATGATTCACATCCAACACAATTCCATGATGTTAACTAAGTGAAGGTATTATCGTTACCATCAATTGTTCGTAATAATCAATTCATACGAAGCATATACGAAAGTAAACCAATGCATCGCAACCATAATACGACGTCCCTATTCACAAGACACAATTCGTATAGTAAAATACTTGCCTTAATAACCGCTACCGAATACTCCGAAGAACACGGTTCGACCAGAAGCTCGGACCAAGAAGACAACGAACGGAAGGGTTCCACTCGAGTTCTTCACAAGAATTTCGTCCCTAAGTCATACCAATGATAAATCAACAATCGTATGATGGATAATTATCATACAACGCCCAATCCCCTCTAAGACCTTTTGTCGGACACCTTCAAGGCGTTGACTAAGAACTCGACAAAACAACGAATCGAAACGATCCAACCATGGAATAACAAGGGAAATGATAGAATACATCTAAATAATCATCAATACATCACAAATCTAAGTTATTACGGTTAAATCGGACAAAACGAACAAAAACCCCCAATTCACCCAAAAGTAGGGTTTCAAGAATTTACCTTGGATTAATGATGAAGAACAATTGTTGGAGTTGTTAATCCACACCAAAAACTTGAAGAATATGAATTTCTCTGGGATTGATGATGCAAAACACCCAAAAATCGCCCACAAGATCGCCAAGAGGAGGAGGAATGAAGGAAGAGATGAAATGAGCATTCATCTCACAAAATCCGCAAATAGGCTAATCGGATCGTGCAGCCGCGGCTCCTAAGTGTGCCGCGGCACAGTGGTACAGCTCGGCCAAATCGAAATGAGTGTCTCGAGCTATTTCGACCATAACTCTCTCGTCCGGACTCCGATTGACTCACCGTTTGAACCATTGGAAAGCTAACTTGATGCTCTATAATATTGGAAAGATTCAAAATCTTTGGAGTTTCCAAGAATTTATGGTGATTTTACAAAGTCGACTCATACTTGGGAAAAGTCGTTTAATAACACTGAACTGAAGAAAACGACACCGAAACCCGAACCTGAATACGAATCGAAGATACGGTCACGAAGTACTCGCAAAGACGAATCTTAGAGCTAAGAGAACACACGATTCCGACCACCCGAAGGCTCAGAATCCGACAACGGAAGTAATTACCCAAAACTTTGGGAAATTACGAAAATGGCCCAAAACGTGACAACGGAAGTAATTACCCAAAACTTTGGAAAATTACGAAAATGGCCCAAAACGTCCGAAAATCACGATACGCGATCGAAACACCAAACCAAAGCTTGCAACAAGAATAATAACATTAAATGAACTTACGAGAAACTCGAAACAACAGCTTGACGAGATTCGCAAGAATCGAACTCAAGTGCGGAAAAACGCCTAAAAATCTCGAACTCAAAGAAACAATACCGAAACGAACTCGGATGACAAAAAGTGCGTAATTAATCATTCTCGAAATGACGAAACGCACATGCGCGCGTCGTCCCAACGCACCTACGCCGAAAAACGAAAATTACCGGAACTCGAAATTACGGGTAATACCCTCTACCCTCCTTACACGACGGTTCGTCCCGAAACTTAAAACAAGTAGGAGAAGCAATATCCACTGTCAGAAGACTCGACGAGATACACAAAAACCGAAAATTCGCGCCCAACGGCGAAACGCTGCAAGAAACGCCAAAAGACATACGGCGTGAAAACACGCTCCACGACGACCAACACAATGCCACCGACTAAGATTCAAAACAATAACGAGCAATTAACGTCACATCACATGCACACATTTAATCAAAGAAACGCACGCGACAACAAGCCGCACCCGACTAAAACGGCTATGCGAAAGAAACAAATAGAATAACACGATAGAAATCACTCCGATACTCATCAACAAGAAAATGTTCGATGTCAAAACACAAATAATTTCAAGATAACAGAAAATGAGAATACCGGATATTACATTCTATCACACAAAAAATAAGTTTCGCCCCGAAACTTAAACTAAGGTTATCACAGTGATACGAAATAAAATATAACGACACATAATAAAATACCATGCTCATGACCTCGTGGTCCACTAACATGCCTCCGTAGGTTCAACAACTAAACGGGAACTTACACAAAACAAAATATCATTCAACAAGTTCCAAATGTAAAAGCGTCACAGAAACATCTCTACACGCGAAACAATTCGTGTAGCGAGTACCAAAAACACCATCACTAGACATCACTGGGCCCTCCTGAATTAGGAATAGAATTCCGGGCCCTTATCATCTCGGCAACAATCTCGCGATCGAACTCGATGCCCTCGTGTCCACAATTATAACAAGTCACCGCGGTTTCTTACAATGCGCGCGTTCATGGCCTAACGTTACAATTGAAACACCTAGGAGCATTACTGAACTCAAAGACACCGACTTGGGTCTTTTGGGTTCTCTAACCGACCGAGAAGGTCCCATACTCGCCGATACGAGGTTGAGGTGTGGGAATCCCAATTCCTTACTTCCCGATGCGTCATCGGAAATCTTCTGCTTTTTCGCTACCGACACGGACTCGGTAGACATTATAGCCATCTCAAACGCCAAGGCTCGATCCCGATAGTCCTTCAAGGTTGTACACATAAAAGGAGCCATACACCGCCGAATCGAGGTTTCATACGCATATCGAAATAACGAACCTTATCCGCCTCACTTTTCACCCGATCCCGAACATAACACAAATTGCCGATTATAATCGACTATCGCTCGATATCGACACGTCTCGGGCGTAGCGAGAAAAACTCGACAATCCTACGCTTTTTAACAGCGGCGGACAATACTCGACCTCCATGGCGCTTTGAATTCACCAAGTAGCGGTACGATCACTAGGCGCTACGGCCTCCCACCAGTCTGCAGATTCCCTGTCGAGTAGGTATTGAGCAATAGGCACTCTTCTCTCATCGGGGCAAGCTACAGCATCAAATGTTTTGTCCAATTGGAAGAGCCAATTCTCCCAGCCTAACGAGTCCGAAGAACCTACAAAACGGGGCGGGTGCATTCTCATCACATCTCGTAACCACTTACCAGCTCCGTTATTTTCATCCGGAATCCCGTCTCGGTGTACGGCCCGATTCATAAGCGCCAACCGGTCACCACCGACGAAGGATGGTGGCGGCGCCAATATCAACATTACCTCTGGATGATTGCTGCTGATCACGACCACGACTACGACCACGTCCTCGGCCACGGCCTCTCGGCATACTGGACGGACGACCAATAAGAATAACACATCCAAACAAATATCACAACGTCAAGATAAGACAATAAATAGCAGCACGTTAAAACATCAACTCCAAGTCATCACACAAGTGCACGAACTAACACTGTAATTTTAGAACTTCATTAAAAAAATCCACACAATCACATCAATAGAGATGTTTGGATTTTACCAAATCAAACACGGTCAAAACCACACACGTATCGCAGGATCAAACACTAACAACAAAAATAAAATGTTTCCTGGTATTATTCAAATGATAAAATTTTAAAATTCTCAAGTTTGAAAAAAATTGGTGAAATGAAATTTTTGAAAACACTTATAATACCTCGGTCGTTTAATTAAAACCATGTATCTCATTATCAAAAGCTGCTTTGATTGAAGCTATTTGCAAAACAACACATTGAGGCTTCAATCTTTTCGCTAGACGATATCGTCAAAATGACCTTATCAATATATCATTATCTTTACTAGCGTTATACGGGTAACAACATGTTACCACGCCATCCATCACCGATATATCAACAGAGATTAAATAACCATGGGGCACGGGTACAACCGTAATAACAAATTTCTACCGGTCACCAAAAGTTTACTACCGTAACAACATGCGCTTAGGGTCGTAATAACTCCGAGCTTACGGCCGTAATGGAAAACATCTTACGGCCGTAACATCTAGCCGCAGACTCAGAATTGTCACAAAGAGCCCCCAACACACAAACACATAACATTTAAATTCGAAAATTAGGGTCGTTTTGCAAAACAAGATTTTTCCAAAAATTTTGATTTCCACCAAAAATGCTCAAATCAGTAGTCTTTAAGGAAAAACGTTTTCAAAGCTACCCGTAGCGGGTATAATTACAACAATCCAAAATAGTCGATATTAAAACCACATGCCCAAATGGCAAACAGGGTCGCCAATTCAATCACATACATCTCATGGAATCATGATTAAACACACAGCAAAATCATTCATCGGAGTTTCTCACAAACTCTACCGTAAAACCCATCAAGGTTCACAACTTTCACACCATACCAACCACGTGGTGGTTCAAGGGTCAAACATCAATACATCAAGTTCTATACACGTACAACGTATCCAAGTATCGAATACAACTTCATTACACAACACCGTATAAATAAAATTATGCACCACAAATATCACACATAAATGAAATCATGAACACAGTTATTATGCATAAAAGAGGAGACTTACGTCCACAGGCCGCACGGAGACGACGGTCGCCCACGATACTAATCTCATCCGCAAACATATCCAACGCGTTGTGACTACGCACAACTCAACTTGTCACCTGACGACTCGAACGACAAGACAACATATTACTCGACAAATCACGACTCGACTCGACCCAACAACCTAGGTTTCCGCAACCTAAGCTCTGATACCATAAATGTAACACCCCCAAAACCGTATGGGAATGTTACACGCCGTAGACCCTTTCCGCAAGGATCTACCAGGCTAAACATCCATAAACAACCAAATGCTTGCCCGGCCAGGGTCAAACAACATAATAATACAGATTGTTAAGGTCACTTACACATAAACACACAGACCGATGAGGTCACACAACTCCATTAACAAAACTGACTAAACAACATTACCCACACAGGGGTCGAAACACAATACAGCAGAAGACTGAATCAACTCTAACAATACAACCAAACTCTACCAACTCTCGACTCTTGATTAGTATCGCAGCTCGTCATCCCCTTGTGCCAATCCCGTGATCGCTCCCCGAACTCGCATGTACACGGACGCAGCAGACATCCACCCCCGATTACTCGGGGGTTAGTAAAACTCCATTGTTTTACTAGTGCAAGTATAAAGCGATACGAAATGCAACAAGTAAATAGCAACTACGAATTTAATACAGAAATCAATTATCAAAATCTTCCCGAGAAGTTTTAGAATTTCGAACTCAAGTAAGAGATATTTGAAAAGAAACACATCATCTCGGGATTTTTAAAGCGAAATTCTTTTGGACCTCGAGTCCCAATTTACAAAACCTTTTCGTAAACATTAGGGCCTTAGCCCGATTCTCGTTTCAAAGCACACTAAATAATATATCATTATGAGTCCGATATCCATATTTAAAATGTTACCCAAACAATCACTGCTACACGATCATTGTTCGTACACATCATGTACCAAACTCCAGGCCTCGACGGACCTTACCCGACCACACACTGCTCGTACACATCATGTACAGAACTCCGGAGGCCTCAACGGACCCTACCCGGCCACACACATTGTTCGTACACATCATGTACCGAACTCCAGAGGCCTCAACGGACCCTACCCGGCCACACACATCGTTCGTACACATCATGTACCGAACTCCAGAGGTCTCGTCAGACCCTACCTGGATCACACACCTTGTTCGTACACATCATGTACCAAACTCCAGAGGTCTCGTCAGACCCTACCTGGATCACACACCTTGTTCGTACACATCATGTACCGAACTCCAGAGGCCTCGTCAGACCCTACCTGGAACACACGCACACACATCGACACGACACAACTCATAATCATCAAATGTCAAGCCATTCCACATTACACCGAAATGTACAATCAAGTATGTAAACTAAAACAACACAAATATCATGATCATCACAACGACTCAACAATGACCAACCACGCCCGGCACAAACTTAGATGATTCACATCCAACACAATTCCATGATGTTAACTAAGTGAAGGTATTATCGTTACCATCAATTGTTCGTAATAATCAATTCATACGAAGCATATACACGAAAGTAAACCAATGCATCGCAACCATAATACGACGTCCCTATTCACAAGACACAATTCGTATAGTAAAATACTTGCCTTAATAACCGCTACCGAATACTCCGAAGAACACGGTTCGACCGGGAAGCTCGGACCCCGAAGAAGACAACGAACGGAAGGGTTCCGACTCGAGTTCTTCACAAGAATTTCGTCCCTAAGTCATACCAATGATAAATCAACAATCGTATGATGGATAATTATCATACAACGCCCAATCCCCCCTCTAAGACCTTTTGTCGGACACCTTCAAGGCGTTGACTAAGAACTCGACCAAAACAACGAATCGAAACGATCCAACCATGGAATAACAAGGGAAATGATAGAATACATCTAAATAATCATCAATACATCACAAATCTAAGTTATTACGGTTAAATCGGACAAAACGAACAAAACCCCCAATTCACCCAAAAGTAGGGTTTCAAGAATTTACCTTGGATTAATGATGAAGAACAATTGTTGGAGTTGTTAATCCACACCAAAAACTTGAAGAATATGAATTTCTGGGATTGATGATGCAAAACACCCAAAATCGCCCACAAGATCGCCCAAGAGGAGGAGGAATGAAGGAAGAGATGAAATGAGCATTCATCTCACAAAATCCATGAGAAATAGGCTAATCTAGGCGTGTGCCGCGGCCCCCTAAGTGTGCCGCGGCACGAGTACAGCTGCTCGGCGCCAATGGAAATGAGTGTAGCTATTTCGACCATAACTCTCTCGTCAGGACTCCGATTGACTCACCGTTTGAACCATTGGAAAGCTAACTTGATGCTCTATAATATTGGAAAGATTCAAAATCTTTGGAGTTTCCAAGAATTTATGGTGATTTTACAAAGTCGACTCATACTTGGGAAAAGTCGTTTAATAACACTGAACTCAAGAAAACGACACCGAAACCCGAACCTGAATACGAATCGAAGATACGGTCACGAAGTACTCGCAAAGACGAATCTTAGAGCTAAGAGAACACACGATTCCGACCACCCGAAGGCTCAGAATCCGACAACGGAAGTAATTACCCAAAACTTTGGGAAATTACGAAAATGGCCCAAAACGTCCGAAAATCACGATACGCGATCGAAACACCAAACCAAAGCTTGCAACAAGAATAATAACATTAAATGAACTTACGAGAAACTCGAAACAACAGTTTCGGACGAGATTCGCAAGAATCGAACTCAAGTGCGGAAAAGCGTCTAAAAAGCTCGGAACTCAGCAAAACAATACTGAAACGAACTCGGATGACAAAAAGTGCAGAATTAATTATTCTCGAAATGACGAAACGGTCATGAGCGAGTCGTCAAAACGGACTTACGCCGAAAAAATAAAATTATCGGAAATCGAAATTACGGGTATTACAGATTTGGGCTCCGTCGTCTCATGGCTGGGGCCAGAATGCCGCGGTCGCCAAGATGGTTCGTTGCCTAGGCGGCTGAAAACGGAACCGTCCCGCCTCGCGAGTGCTTCTGCTCGTGAGTCGGGGCTTCCTGATGGTTGCTCGTCAAGTAACCCCTTGAGATTCCGCTTGCCCGCGCGGCGGGTGGCCGATGGGGTAATTGCGGGCGCGTCGAATGCTCTCCGTCGCTCCCTTAGGATGGCCATAGCCTCCTCAATCTGTTCCGCGGTTTGGAACTGGTCGAGCGATAGGCTGGGGTCGTCCCTCAGGTGCGGGATCGAGAGTCTCGCGCCGCCGTGGCTATCTTCTGCCGTAGGCTGGGGCTCGGATTGAGCCGGAATGAGGTGTCCGACAGATCGGAGAGTGGCTCTCTTCGATGTGGAGGCAGACGTCATTATTCTGAAGGCTTTTCTTTGAAGAACAGTGAGTGTTCTTTGAGGCGGTCGGAATAAAAATGAAGGTTAAGATGCCCTCCTTCTAGCGCCGATTGTTGATGCACAAAATATTATACGGAGATAGATATTGCTGGAATGGATGGGCAGCAAACAAATTGCGAGAGCACGTCCGTGGGGGTGTGCTTGACACAAGATTTGCCAGGTTTGTTAGGCCCGGGCTTGAATGCTCTCGCGAGATGTTATTAATACGAATACGTTGGAGTACATATATTAATGTAAGAATGCAATTACAATGAGTGTAAAAGATCCTAGTTATCTAGCTCTTGAGCGAAGCTCTGTGTGTTCTTGTTCTCGTTTCTGCCGACCGTCTTATGGGTTAAGAGGTCTCGAGAGTGAGAGAGAAAGATGTCCGAAGTGTATAGCATTGCCAAGAGAGAGAAGTGCAGACTCGCAGGAAAAGCCGAGAGTGAAAAGCCAATTAATGAGCTGAACGTCTTATCCCTTTTTCCGTTGCTGGGGGCTTCCTATTTATAGGACTGGCCGTAGGTGGGCGATCGCCTTTCCTGTGTTATAATAAGGGGCGATCGTCTTGCAGCACGTGGGTTGGTTGTCTTAAAGTCCGCGGCTGCTGCTGGCAGCCAGTTGTGCGGACCAATGAGGAGCCTGCACGTGTCCTGAGTCGCTGTCCCGGGAGGTCCCACTTTGCACCTTTCGGCGGGCCTATCGGTAGGTGAGCAGATGGTGACAGGCTGTGGTCAACGATCCATGTTCGGCGGCGCCTTTTCCGGATCTGCATGTGGGTCTCTGTCCTGCACTTCGGCCTTCGCTGACTGGACAGATGCTGGCTTCGCGTGGCATGGGGCGGTCGTCCTTGGCCGAGCACCAGATTCGGTCGCCAGGTGCCAAGAGACGATCGCCTTGGGTGTCGATCGCTCGGCACTTGGACTTGATCTGGGATCTCCGTTCCTATAGGTGTGCCGTGGTTCATTTGACTCTGGATCGGTCGCCCGGTCTCTGTGCCAATCGCCTGTTGAGATATATAAATCTCGAAACAACACTGGAGAATTGGTTTCTCCTTGGGTTATAAGAATTATGTTGATTACCCCTATAAGGTGTGTGCTGTCTAGGTCTATATCCTTGGTTAGGATTGTATACTGGATATGCCTCATAAAATCTCTGGTGTGGGCCATTTCTAAATCTTGGCTCAGACCATTTGTAAAATCTTTGGGGTCTCCACACATATTCATTTTGAAAGTTTGGATAACCTTGAGGTTTCCATTTACCTCTCCCATTTTGAAATCTGTTTTTGGAGAGTCTTTGGAGAGTCTTTGGTAATAATTTGCATAATGTTTTGACTGCTGCTTTTGCCTTGGCCATTGCCTAGCCTCCTGTCTAGGTGGTTGCCTTGTAAACCTTGGCTGCTGCCTAAACTTTTGACTGGGATGGTGCCTATTTTGAAATACGGGTTTGTTTATAGACTCAGCAGTCGGAACATAAGTCTCTCCATTGACAAAAGTGGTTTTTGAACTAGAGGGAGTGTTGGGGTCATATCCAAGGCTTGATCTTAAATAAAGTGGCCTCTTGTTCATACACAATTCATCCAGGATTATGGATGCCTTTAAGGATGTTATTTCCTTAGCTTGTGTCTTACTTAGCTTTGTCAGTTTAGCAAACTCAGATTTGACATGAGCAAGTGCATCTGATTTCTCAGTGTTTAAAACAGTTAGCCTTTTAATCTCAGCTGTGGTATTATCATCTGAGTTTTTCAATTTGTTTTGAGCCTGATTTTCAAGTTCAAATTTGACTTTTGTTAACTCTAGGCTAAGTTTTTCAAAATTATTTTTCAGCTGCCTATTCTCATCTTGCAGCTGTGTTTTCTCAGTTGTCACAGTCAAGTGAGATGATTTTAGAGTTTCAAAATCTTTTAATAACTGATTTACAGATTCGTGAAGATTCATATCTTCAGACATGTCAGAGCTGAAACCCTCTATAGTTTGAGGCTTGGAGGTTACCTCTTCATCAGCTAGATTGGCCATCAGACAGCTGTATTCATCATCATCATCAGAGAAGAATCCACCACTTTATTCTACTCTTTCTTCAATCTGGTATTCTCCAATGAGAGCTTTTCTCTTGTCTTCCTTCTTGCCCATGTCCTTCTTAGATTCATCTCTCTTTAGATCAGGGCAGTCAAATTGTGTGTGTCATGTCTTATGACAGTTGTAGCATTCAACCTTCCAGTTTCCAGCCTTTCGATTCCTCCTTGGATTGTCTTTGTAGTTCTTCTTGTATTTGGAGTAGTTTTTCCAGAAGTTGCTAAATCTTTGCATAATGAATGCCATTTCTTCCTCAAAATCTAGAGGATTTGGAGGTTTAACTTCAGACAGGTTCTTTGCAGGGGACTCTGCTGCAAATGCTATTCCTTTATCTGCTGGTACAATTGATGATGAGCAGGGAAGCTCAAACTCATATGCCTTTAGATCAGAAAACAATTCTTGGATCTTTATCTTGTTGAGGTCCTTTGATTCCCTCATGGCTACGGCTTTCATACTCCATTCGGGGTTCAGAGACTTTAGAACTTTCAGGGCCATCTCCCTGTTGCCATATGTTTTTCCCAGAGAATTGATTTAATTTATTATCTCTGTGAATCTTCCATCCACCTGGTCAATGGTTTCTCCATTCTTCATCTTGAAGTTGTCAAACTTTTGGGTGGCCATTGACAACTTATTTTCTTTGATCAGCTCGGTTCCTTCACACATTACTGCCAATGTGTCTCAGATTTTTTTGGCATTCTTGTAATTTTTGATCTTGACCATGGTTGCCTTGTCCAAGGTCTGATATAGCACATCTCTGGCTCGATTGTCTAGGTTATCCAGCTTCCTCTCTTCAGGAGTCATCTCTGTTCTTTTCTTGGGGATCTTCTCTGGCTTCCCAGCTGCTATTTCTCCTGGTGTGTTGTCCTTCTCAAATATGAATGGTCCATTTTCAATTACACACCACATGTCATCATGAATGGATAACAGATGAGCCTGCATTCTTATTTTCCAGAGGTCATATTCATCCACAGAAAAAACAGGTAATCTATAGTGCATGTGCTGCATGTGTTCCATTCTAAATGAGAGATTAATATATATGCTCAGATATATGGATCCGGTTCTGTAAAAAATGAACCAACCGCTCTGATACCACTTGTAGGTCACAAGTCGTCAAGAATAAGTCTAGGGGGGTGAATAGACTTATTAAACTCTTTTCCTTAAACAGGTAAGTTTCTTCAGCTGTATAATATGCAGCTAACAAAACTTGGCTGCATATGAGTAGTGCGGAAGCATAGCTGGTAATATTGCAGAAGACTTATATCGTCTGCAGGTGACTTATGTCAACTGTAAAGACTAAGCAATGCGGAAGACAGTTGACTATTGAATGGAACAGTAAATAAGAATGCAGCAGATAAGTATGATGAATGCAGTAAAACACGCAAGCACTTATAGTGGTTTCAGAGGTGGAGTAATCCTCTACTAGTCCACTTTTCTCCAAACCAGTTGGAGATGAATTCACTATAACTTTCAACCAGTGATAAAAGTTACAATGATTCAAACCAGTTACAACAACTTCCAACCAGTGGAAACCCTTGGCCGTTGGAACTCCCTTGACTGCCTAGCACCTCTTGATCGAAAACCCGTGGATGTCTCAACAACTCTAGAGCTATCTATCACCTTCTAATCAAGAACCCGTGGATGCCTTATCAGTCGCGAAACTTCTGAAACCTCGCTCACAAAAGTACCCCGTACTCAACTTTAAAGACAAGAGTGTTTATCTTCTCCAACTTCAAAAGGTTCTCAGAATATGATCTTTGAAACTTTGCACTCTACGATGCTATAGTTCTCTTGATAGCTTTGATTGCTTAGATTGCTTGTAAGTATTGTTCGCATCGTACTTTGCTCATTCTAATCTTTAGATATTTATAGTACGAATGTTGAGCCTCTCTTCATAGTCGTTGCTTCACTATAACAAATTGGTCCGTTGGAGAGTGGACTTCTTTGTTAATCTTATCATTCCATTGCACGACTTGATTCCCTTTTCAATTCTGATCGTTGGAAAGAATTCTTTTGGTCGCGCCGCTTTTGTTGATTTGTATATTCATAAGTCTTCAGAATGTGGATCTCAAGGAATATTTTATTCCTAATTTTTCGGGAATCTTTCCAGTTTGTCTCCTTACGCCTGTATGTAAATTTCCGTTATTGTTGACTTCAATGCTCGCTGACGTGGACTGAGTTTCTTAAAACTTGGCTGATATCTTGTCTGAGAACTCATCTGATATCTCTTGGTCAAACGTGTCAGATGTGCGGTCAACCTTCTCTGATGTAAAACTTCTCTGTGTAGAAGTTCTCTGCGATAAAATCCTCTGATCTGACTGAAGTTCTCTGATCTTATGGATGTTCTCTGATCGGATGGTCAAACTACATCTGATACTTGTTTTGACCAGGCCTCGTCTGATAACTAGTCTGCAGTTGGGTTTTGATCAAACCTCCCTGATATTCCTGTTTGACCAATACTTCTCTAAATTTTAAGGCCTGTAGAAAAGATACTCATTTGGTTCTTCTTTACAGTGCCAAGTATTTAGAACATACATTTGAATAAATCACAATACAGGAATGACATTATCAAAATCTAATAAGTATTCCTAACACCACCTAGTGCAAGTTTCTAGAAGAACTCAAATAGAAGCTATGGATAGGGATGTCAATGGGGTAGGGTATGGATATTCCTCCCATATACCCTACCCTCTTTATTTGGGTAGAGATCAGGTAATGTATGTCGGGTAATCGGGTACCCAGCGGATAATTGACACCCGCATACCCTATCATGCGTTTACCCGACAGATAAAATAGGGTATAGATAAAATCGACATCCTAGATATCGAGAATGTGCTAACAACTGTTTAACAAACCTATTGGTCAAATTTTTATTTGTACCATCCTCACTTCAAGGGGGTCTATTATAAACCAGTGAGAAAAGATCAATAACTTTTTCCATTAGGTGAAGATTTATGGGTTGCTTTGTGATAAATCTAGAAGACTACAATGGTTGCTTTATGATCTTCTATCAAGAAGACTGTAGAGGGTTGCTTTGTGATCTACCTAAGAGTTTGACGAGGAATCTTTTTGTGATCAATTCAAAAGAGATGCATAAGGATTGCTATTTGTCCAATCCAAGAGGTGTGCAGGATTGTTTGGTGATCAATACAATTGTGAAACACGATGGGGCTTGTGATCAGAATTTGTGGAGGATCAAGTAGCGACAAGATTTTGTGGGAGATCCTCATGAAAAAGTATATATTGTAATCACTTAGTAATGAATGTTGTAGTGAATTTGCCTTGGAGATGGGGTAATACTGGACCGTGAGAAATTATACGCTCATAATACCACTCTAGACTCTCTCCTTATACTCTGAGATATGACACTTGATCTCATATAATGCAATTGGGGATTCGTAAGTTGCATATCAAACATTCCAAAATAGAGTAATAAACCACGAAATGTATATATCTCACTCTGACAAGTTGGTGAATCAAGACGTTTTTGTGAAGAAAAAATCACAGATGTGCTATCATTTCTTACACATGTTTTTCAATGACCAAACTAGACATAATGGAATAAACTTTCAATGCTTGAACTAGTTTTAGCCATCACAATAAACATGAAAAACTCTCAGCTACCCGCAAGGGTAGCCAAGTTGGTGGAGTAGGTGAGCGCGAGACTAAAAGGTCACAAGTACAATTCCCCCTACCAACACTTTCTTGGTTGAGCCTGTCACACGGGGCTTACCTAGTGTGGTTTACCTGGTTGGCGTAATTTGCAGGCTATTACGTCCAGCCCGAGGGTTTATCCAGTACGCACTCGAAGAGTAGCGGCTGCGAATTCCCCGTCATCAAAAAAAAAAAACTCAGCTAAATTAGTCATCTAAAGCCACCAAAATCAGTCTAACGTGTAAAAACACGTGCACAAGACAAATTAGCACCACTTTGTCAAGTTCCAAATTCTAAGGAAAACTCCGACCAAAAAAAAAAAATTCTAAGGAAAACATCATCTACATATACCTACTGCTCGAAATTTTCACCTCCAAAATTCATAGATGTCCGAAGAACAAAATTCTTCAGTATCTAGCAACTACATGGGAGTGACAATTACAACCAAAATTGTACTTAGATTTGGCATTCAAACCTCTTGCCATAGCACTGAAGTCTTTCGAGACGATCCTCGCCTGCTTTACAGTTGGTCTCATATGTCGAACCAAAATAATTGCAACTAGTGGGCATTTTGAACCATCCCTATATATACCAAAATCAGATGTAGAAAACACAAGCAACATGCACCACCACAAGATGGTGGAAGGAATATCATTGTGAAGAAAACTTTCGGAAAATGTCAGCAGTTCCTCCAGTCATCACCGACATAAAATGCTTGGTCCCCGAGCTCTTCCTCAATTCGGAGCAACTACAGATAAAAGTATAAAAATAAATATGAAAACAAAAAAATATAATAATAATAATAATAATAATAATAATAATAATAATAAACCTTAGCTGTTAGTTTTGCCTTTTCATATCATTCCAAGCAAGCATATATGGAGTTGCCAGAAATTAGAATAAAAGAAGATAGTTTGCAGCTGTACGGAACCAAAATGAAATCGAAATATAGCATTTATCATCATTTGCGTTTGAAATAAACACTACCGAGGGGACATAGATAACAGCCATTTTGTTTTTACCACTTCTTTATCTTCTTAGATTTTGTCAGATAATCTGATGAAATGACCGTACGCCAACTAAGGCACCACAATATGATTGAGAGGAAACAGCATTAACATTGCATGTTAAACACACAACTATAAGAAAAAACAAAACAAAAAAAAAAACTTATAAGTTACCAGTGTCTAGTTCCAGTATACTACTTATGCAACTTTTTCAAGGATGTCTTCTTCACAAGCCCGAAAAAAAAAAATCTTAGTAAAGCATACAATATTATATATCAACCTGATTATACTTCGTTAGTCTCTCCCCCCGGCAAGGTGCACCAGCCTTAATTTGACCAGCAGCAACCCCAACAGCTAAATCAGCTAAGAAAGAATCTTCACTTTCCCCACTTCTTTGAGATATCACCACACCCCAGTTTGCATCCTTAGCTAACTTTACTGATTCAATCGCCTCAGTTACAGTCCCCACCTGGTTGATCTGAACATTGTAGTAATAGCAAAAGCAAGAAGTGAGGAAGGCAGGCCACTTGTTATAGAGTATAAAACATTCCAAAACAGGCTATATAAAGAAATCGTTGATGCTAGTGGAAACCAGAACGCCAGAATCATTAAATCAGTTAATAATAGTAGAGCACAACTAATAAGAAGTCACCTTGAGCAGAAGAGCATTGCAAGTTGCCTCCTGCACAGCTCTCTCAATTCGTGTAGGATTCGACGTCAACAAGTCATCTCCTACAACCTGAAACAAGTAACCACATATAGAATTGAATGGAAGTGGGCTTATTTTGAGAAAAGAGTCGACGAATTCAGAGCTGATCTGGCTCGCTTTATTCAACAACATGGATTACAATCCAACCTTCATCACACGATAGAATTTAGGCATCAACGCCATGGTTGTAGCTCTTTTTATTTCACTTTGTACACCGAGAAATACTAACTCATACCAGATGCGAGTTATAGAGAACTAAACAAACATCCTATTTGTACGGGCAAATAGGTAACAACGCGATATTTCACCCGTTCTAAACATAAAAAGAAGGCTCTGGAATTATAAAAGGTTAATTTCTTCAGTAATAACCCTTTCTCATTTATCAATGTAGACTATGTATCAACCAATACACATTCCTGCGTCTGCTCATCCCAGTTGCAAATTAATGATTTGTGCACAAGGTGGCAAAATTATATTCACTCCCCGATCCAATTTGCATGTCATAGAGAGGATAAGCTACCATGGGAAGGAGCCTAGGAGGTCGGTAGATTCACTTATAACACGTGCTGGTTAGGGACGTGTGAGTACTTTACCTCTTTCCTGTTTTCGTTCTTTTTTTTTTGGCTTATTGTTTTCCTCGATAGATCTCACGAGGCCTGACCTTTGTAAAACCACAAGATAAGAAGCTTTCCCTAAATCACACCAGGTTGATGAAGAAAATAGTGCCCGGACAAGAAAACAAGATATACTGCATGTGAAAATAATATCATAAAAATATAATAAAATTGGAAACCAAAATAGAAGCTAGTGCGTAAATCCTAACACTTCTTCGACGGAGTTGAGTGACTTGCCAAAGACTTGATGAGACTCATTTGTCACAAGCTTGAATAAATAGGACTTGAATATAATTATCCAGTACCACTCATCTAACTCACAAATCACAATCCTCTGAGACACAGTACGATAGAGTAGAATCACCACATCCATACTAGTAGGGGAGTGATTAAAGAAGCGGATTTCCATGTCCCCCTGGTTCACAGTGTACTGTTTATATGCTCCAGTCTTTATAAAAAACAGGCAAACAAGAGAACATATGCCGTAGGAGTGCCCCACTCATAAGTACGTTCGGAACGGAGTGTCATTAGTCATCCCTTCTTTTGTCAATATTTGGGTATTCTATTTTATTCCATCATCACTTTCTTTCTTCCTTTTTTGTTCTTCGTTTTTGTTATATAGGATTTCTATTGTATTGGCTTAGACTTACACCACCCAAAGATAGGATATCAGGTCTAAAACCAAACTCAAGAAGCCACCATGATAAAAAGCTAAATCAGCAACAACCGCTTTGATAGATAGAAAATAACGTGTAAAATTCCATTCTAAATTAGGTGCATTTAATTATATTTATACTCTAATACTTAATTATGTTTTACCTATACGGATTTTGGATACAATTTACTTCACTAGTAGAAATTGTGGTTTATTTCACGTATTTAAGGTGTTTGTGAAGCTTAAGGAAGTAATCAGGCCAGCAGGAAGATAGTCAAGAGAATTCGGGTCTTAGGCCAAGATGCAGCAGAAGACCTGGCAAACGGGTCATTCGGGTCGGGTGAATTCAGGTCGGATATTTCGGGTCTGTGGTTTTTTTCGGGTTGATTTGGATCGGATCGGATCTGTTCGGGTTCGGGTGCCGTTCGGTTTTGGGTCTTCGTCGGATCCGGGTCATGTTCGGATGACAAAATTTCATGTCATTTCGGGTCGGGCCAATTTCAGAGTGAAACGCACACAAACACAATCTAAAATAACAGAGGGTGTATCTTTACTCTCTAGTATGCATTTTTTTTCCTTATGCAACTAAGGGCAAATGAGATCACTTCATTTTGATAATTAATCTTTTTGTATTTTTGATATCTTTATATTATCTCTAATTGCTAAGGTATCAATCAGTCCAAATATTCTCATAATAATTCTACTTCTACATTTACTTTTTTAGTCTACATGGGATGAGACTTCAAAGTAGACAAAATTTTGAGTTTTAAATTTAATTATTTACACTATCATAGTATTATCTAAAATTATTTGTTCAAAATCAAAACATATTACATGGAGCATCTAAATAAGATGATTGTAAATGCATAAAGTATTTATAAATACTGAATAAATTAATATCATTTTTTTAATAAATTCGGCCCCGTTAAGATCGGGACGAATTCAGATTAAATATAATTCTGGTCATTTCGGATCGGATGAATTCGGGTTAAATATAATTTGGTTCGGGTGAATTCGGGTCTACCTTACCTTGGGTTATTTCGGATTGGATAGATTCGGGCCAAATTTAAATCGGATCGGATCAATTCGGGTATAATTGTATTTGGATCATTTCAGATCGCGTGAATTCGGGTCAAATTTAAATCGGATCGGATGAATTCGTATTTAGTGTACTTCGGGTCATTTCGGATCGGATAAATTCGAGTCCATTCGGATTTGGGTCAGTTTCGGATCAAACCTATTCCAGGTCGATTCAGATTCGGATCGGGTCTCGGGTCACATTCAGATAGTTCAACTATCATATTTCGGGTTTAAATTCGGATTTTGGATCGGATCGTTTCGGGTCCGGGTCACTTTTGCCAGGTCTAAGCAGAATGCACTGGGCCATCCAGTGCCGGACCAATTTCGGGAAATGGCCTGTTTTGGGTCTAGAAGCAAACAAATTAATAACTTAATGGCCCACGAAGAAGAATTGCTGCTGGGGAGTCTTATAAAGAGAGGTATGTTTTGCATAACCTGAGTCTTATTAAGAGTTTGATCTGACACCACAACAAACCGGACGGGCAAGGCAGCGCGCGGCTCGGAGGAACAAGGCAGGCAAGCTATCAGGCAGAAGAGGAGATCTCGTCCACCGGCTTTTACTTCCATCCTTAATGTTTATCATGTCTTTTGAAGCCAACATGTACGGCTAACTTCTTTTTTCCAGTTCTTAGGGATGTTTGAACCACTATCTATGTTATTTATGATTTAATTCGTAGCATATTCTTGACTTAATTCCCTTGAATTATCTTTGTGTTACTGAGTAAATTATATAACTTACTTTACTTAGTCTGAGCAACTTAATTAAGGTTTTTATATCTTTTGCTAGATCAAGGTTACGTAATCGTTACAATCGAAAATTATAAGTAGCAACAATTGGTTTTAATCAACAAGGTAATGCAAAATCAAGATCTCTTGGGTCGAGCTTGTGACCTCAATATGTTGTCTATTCCCATTGTTTTGGTTTTTAATGCATCTACCAAATAAGATTAAAAAGCTTGTTTTAAATCCTTCGTCTAGATAGGTTTGATTAAAGAGTTTGATTTAATTAAGAATATTTAAAAAAAACGATAAGGGTCAACAGAGATTACTATTGATTTTGGAGTAGGAGTTCTATGGGAACAAAGAAAAAATAAGTGCTACATTAATTCATAAATTAAATTAAAATGGCAGATAACGGAACTAGGAACTGGATTCTCATCTCAATCATATTTATCAATTTTTACTTCTTTTATTTAGTTTTCTATCTTGTTACCCCTTCTATTATTATTATTATTATTAGATTAGTATTTTTGCTTTCCAAGAATATTCAACTCATTAAGTATAATTAATTCATCTGTTCTCTGTGGGTTCGACTCTTACTTACCAATACTACTAGCTAGTATAAGAAAGTCGAGGAACTATAAATAAATTCTAATTTTGACACGCCTCGACAGCGCGGTCACGCTTGGTCTATGCTTTAGGATGAACATGTAGAGAAGAAGAGTCTACCTGATTAACTGAATTTTGATTGAGGACATTAACTCATCTTTACATTAGATAAAGTAGTCTTGATCAAAGCTGTAGTTGGTAATTTTTTTTAGGCTTTGTTGGCGATAAAAGCTGTAGTTTGCAACCAAAATCCCTATGAATGAAAAACAAACCTGGCATACTCCCAGACTAGAGAAGTACTTCGAGTGTTCCCAATCTTCCTTGTCAAATGGATCTTCAATCGACACAATAGGGTAGGCTGCGAGAGCACTCAAACAGAGAATAGTATGAGCGAGAAACCATGATAAGAGTAAACAAGGATTTTTGAAAACAACTCAGAGTAACTTGAAGTGAAATTTAAGCCGCAATTAAGATACTTGCACTGTTAGTTCTATATATCAGATAAAAAACTAGATGAGGAATGTGTGTATACCTTCACAGAGTTCTCTATACATATCAAGCATGTCCTCTGCAGACTTAAAATTTTGACCCGATTTATTTGGAGATTTGTAATCCAAATCATACTTGGTACCTGAAGCAAAGATTATTAAATCACATCCCTAACTGTCAACAAGCAGGCTAACAAATATTGCAATGTTCAAATAAATCAGAAAACGTAATTTTGGTCCAACGTATTGCCAGGCCTACTAAGAGGATCGACGAATACAAAATGAAACATGTTGTTACCCAAAATATTATCCGGAGATGATATGCTGGAATGGACGAGTAACAAACAAAATGCGAGCGCATGTCCGTGGGGAAGTAAATAACACAAGATTTGCCGGGGTTGTTAGTCCCGGGCTTGAATGCTCTCGCGAGATATTATTAATACGAATACTTGAGAGTACAAATATTAATGTTAGAGTACAATTACAATGAGTGTAAAGACCCTAGTTATCTTAGCTCTTGAGTGCCGAAGATTGCCGGAAGAACCAGAGTTGATGCACTGTGAGTTCTTGTAACAAATGAGATGTGATGCTCGATTCGGCCGATCGTCTTTCGGTCGAGAGTGAGAGAGGTTTTGAGTGTCTGGGAACAGCCTGAGAGAGAAGAAGCCGCCCGAGAGAGAAGAAGCAGCCAGCCCCTCTTCCAAATGTTGGAAGTCCTCTATTTATAGGAGAGAAGGTAGTTGGGCGATCGCCTTTACTGTATTATAAGCGGGCGATCGTCTCAGCACGTGGGTCGGTTCCCTTAAAGTCCGCGGCTGCTACTGACAGCCAGCTGTGCGAACCAGTGAGAAGACGCCATGTGCCTTACGTCGCTGTCTTGGGAGGTCCCCTTTGGACCTTTCGGCGGGTCTGTCGGTAGGTGAGGTTTGTCCTTGTCGTTGACAGTTGTCGATGGGCTGGAGTCAAAGGCCTTCTCCTACGGCACCTTTTCCGGATCTGTACGCGGGTCTTTACTCCGAGATCCGGTCTTGGTAGATACGACGGATGTTGGTTATACACGTGGCATGAGGCGGTCATCCTTGGCCGGGCACCGGAGTCGATTGCTATGTGTCGAGAGACGATCGCCCTGAATGTCGATCGCTCGGCACTTGAACTTGATCTGGGATCTTCGTTTGGCAGGTGTGTCGTGGCACATTTAACACTGACTAGGTCGGTCGGTCCTTTACGTCGATCGCCGTCAAGATGTGTTAATCGCGACACAACAATTGCCCCCCAGCTTGCTCCGATGTTGAAGACATGGGGTGAGGTGGTGTTACCGGCGATCGTTTGAATTACAGACGAGCGACTCAACTCTTTATGGACCAGACGATCGTTTTCTTGAGCGGACTGATTCTGGTTCAGCTCTTTGCGGTCTTCAATTTTGCAGATCCCTCGTGGAAGGCCGATTGTTTCGACCTAGAAAAACAGTGCATGGTCGCGGAGTTCGATGGACCGACCTCCATGATCATGTCTTGTGCGCGAGCGACATTCCACCTATAGGTTTGTCTCGCGACTCACTTTATTGTGAGGGTCCTCCGTTAGGCAACGCCTGCCTCGTATTTAAACGAAGGGCGAGCGGTCTTGGTCTGGAGGAGTTCTTGCATTAATCGACTCCACGACCGCGGCTTGTTAGCACTTTTCTACCTCGGACCGTCATGTTAGATGGTGATCCTCGACGGTATACGTTGTGACGGGGTAGGGACGCGTCGCATTATCCGGGTCCACCATGTTAGATGATGAACCTTTGAGGGCGGGCGAGCGTGTCCACAGATTTGTTTGGAGGGTCCTTCGGCTACGCCCGCCTGGTATTTAAACGAAGGGCGAGCGATCGCAGCCCAAAGGAACCTTGCATGGACGAAGTTGTCGGTTCCATCGACCTCCAGGTCCATGGCTGCACTCTTCTACCTCGGATCGTCATGTTAGATGGTCATCCTCGACGGTATACGTTGTGCTGAGGGAGGCGATCTCGTGCCTAGGTCCATCATGTTAGATGATGAACTTCAGATGGCGAGCGAGTCCTCCATTTTTTTAGAGACGCTGCTTTGGGCAGTGGCCTTTGGTTTGACGTGGTGGGAATCGGGGAAAGACTTCCGAAGTTCCCACCTCTTGATCGAAGCATGTAGATCCGGTCGCCGAGGTTGATCGGTGGGTCGACTCGTATGAGTTCGAATCTGGCGACCGGTTTGAGGAGATCGACGGGGCTCCGACTAAGCCAATAAACTGTCCAGCTTGCCCTCCTCGAACAATCTCCAGAGTTGTCTGAGGAGGTCGCGGCATTGGTTGGTGCTGTGACAGGGACTCTTGTGGTAAGCACAGTATTTATTGTGGTCCAGATGACTATTGTCCCTTATCGCCTTTGGCTTGCTTAGCAGTTCGCGCCCCTTGATGGCGTAAAAATGTGGGCCGGAGTTCGGTTGAACTTGTAGAGGAGATGGGCTTCCACATCCTCGAAGGCCTTGAAATCACCAGGTGACTTGGCGACCGCCTTGTTGGTTTTGACGATCGCCGTCTTTCGGACGGGAGGCAGCGTCCCCTCGCCTAGGCGGAGGTGGCGACCTCTGTGCAGCCGTAAAATCGGCAGCCTTAGCGCGGAAGATCGCGTAGGTCGGGGGATGTCCTTTGTGAGGTGCTTAAACATGGGTGAATGACCATAGAATCCCCCCAGGACCGAGTAGAGAGCGAGCTCGTCACTGATGGGCTCGCCGGTGAGGACTATTTCATCCACCCGGTCGATGTAATCTGCATCGGATTCGTCTTCCCCCTGCCTGATTTTCATCATGCGGTGGGGGCCTTCTGGTCTAGCGACCTTGGCGGCGAAGTATGACGTGAAGTCACTCGCCAGTTTCTCAAAGGAAATGATTTATCGCGGTGGTAGTGAGACGTACCACCTATGGGCCAGCTCGCACAACGTTAACGGGAATATTCGGCACCTGGTCGCATCTGATGCCCCACACCCGGTCATGTAAATCCGGAACTTGCTTAGGTGAGTCTTGGGGTCCGATCTCCCTTCATACAAAGGTGTTTGGTGAGGAGAGATCCTTGGTTGCACGGGGGCAAGCTCGATGTGGACCGCGAGTGGCTCAGTCGGTTCGATGATCTTTCTACTGGCGTTTGCCCCAGTTTCCATGAGCGCTTTCATCTCGTCGAGCACAATAGTAGACAGGCAGGTACATGCTCCGGCCATCGCCGTGGCCTGGTTGCTCGCGGCTAGGCGCTCGGAGCGGGAGCAGAGGCGATCAAGTACTGATCCCCTGGCTCCGCTGTCGATGTTGTCCTTGTCACGTGGCTCGACTCTTCGGCAGATGGGGGCAGACCTGTATTTGGTTCGGAGTTGGGTATGCCAAACTCCTGGTGACGGACTCGGATTCCGTCGTCTCGTGGTTGGGGCCAGAATGCCCCGGTCGCCACGATGGATCGCTTCCTAGGCGGCTGAAAACGGAACCGTCCCTCCTCGCGAGAGCCTTTTCTCGTGAATCGGGGCTTTCTGACGATCGCTCGACCAGTAACCCCTTGAGCTTCCGTTTGCCCGCGCGGCGGATGGCCGAGGGGGTTACAACGGGCGCTGCGCATGCTCTCCGTCGCTCCCTTAGGATGGACATAGCCTCCTCGATCTGTTCCGCGGTTTGGAACTGGTCGAGCGAGAGGCTGGGGCGGGATCGAGAGTCTCGCGTCGTCGCGGCTACCCTCTGCCGTAGGTTGGGGCTCGGATTGAGCCGGAATAAAGCGTCCGGCGGATCGGAGAGTGGCTCTCTTCGATGTGGTGGCAGACGTCATGAATCTGAAGGTTTTTCTTAGAAGTACAATGAGTGTTTCTTCAAGTATATGCTCCGGAGAATAGTGAGTGTTCTTCGAAACGGTCGGAATAAAAATGAAGGTAGACAGAGCCCTCCTTCTAGCGCCAATTGTTGTTACCCAAAATATTATCCGGAGATGATATGCTGGAATGGACGAGTAACAAACAAAATGCGAGTGCATGTCTGTGGGAAAGTAAATAACACAAGATTTGCTGGGGTTGTTAGTCCCGGGCTTGAATGCTCTCGCGAGATATTATTAATACGAATACTTGAGAGTACAAATATTAATGTTAGAGTACAATTACAATGAGTGTAAAGACCCTAGTTATCTTAGCTCTTGAGTGTCGAAGATTGCCAGAAGAACCAGAGTTGATGCTCTGTGAGTTCTTGTAACAAATGAGATGTGATGCTCGATTCGGCCGATCGTCTTTCGGTCGAGAGTGAGAGAGAGGTTTTGAGTGTCTGGGAACAGCCTGAGAGAAGAAGCCGCCCGAGAGAGAAGAAGCAGCCAGCCCCTCTTCCAAATGTTGGAAGTCCTTATATTATAGGAAAGGAGGTAGTTGGGCGATCGTCTTTACTGTATTATAATAAGCAGGCGATCGTCTCAGCACGTGGGTCGGTTCCCTTAAAGTCCGCGGTCGCATCGACACCAGGCGAACCAGTGAGAAGACGCCATGTGCCTTACGTCGCTGTCTTGGGAGGTCCACTTTGAACCTTTCGGCGGGTCTGTCGATAGGTGAGGTTTGTCCTTGTCGTTGACAGCTGTCGATGGGCTGGAGTCAAAAGCCTTCTCCTACGGCGCCTTTTCCGGATCTGTACGCGAGTCTTTACTCTGAGATCCGGTCTTGGTAGATACGACGGATGTTGGTTATACACGTGGCATGAGGAGGTCGTCCTTGGCCGGGCACCGGAGTCGATTGCTATGTGTAGAGAGACGATCGCCCTGGATGTCGATCGCTCGGCACTTAGACTTGATCTGGGATCTTCGTTTGGCAGGTGTGTCGTGGCACATTTGACGCTGACTAGGTCGCTCGGTCCTTTACATCGATCGCCGTCGAGATGTGTTAATCGCGACACAACAAAACACACATCAGGTATTAGTTCTATTTCTAACCATAAGACATTTCTGCACCCTCAAAAAGAAGTATATCTGACAGGATCAAAACTGATGCAATAAGCAAGTTATAGTCTGTTGCAGATGGAACCAGTAAATATTGTTCTTCAAGATTAACAGATCTAAGGTAAATTACTGGATACCCACACGCAAACCAATTAGGATACAAGCATCGGATACAACTCAATCAACGTACCCATGAGAACTCTTAGAAACATATATAAGTAATAAAAAATTAGATTTAGGATAAAACTTGCATGCAAGCATAGTAGCATACCAAAAACAAAAGTAAACTAAGTACCATATTACGTCTTAATGATAGATAAAGATGATACACATATTGTTTATAGGCAGGGATCCAGAGGGCGATATAGGCTGTGGGGTTGAGTTCGTTAATTAATTCTATGTCTTATTTAATTTAGTTACTGATTAGTTGTTATTCCGTTAGAGTAGGCCCGTGGCCAAGCTTAAATAAAAAGTGTTGCTTGTGTCCTAGGGTTCTCTGGATAATAAAGAATATTATTAAGAATCACAGCCTGTTTTGGGGTGGATACGGTATCACCATATTGAGTTTTCTGTTTTCTCCTTCCATTCGTGTTTTCTATTCCTTGCATTCAACAAAAGATTACAAACATACTCATCAGTCCCAAGGTGATAATCCCAAGGATTACCACCATGGGATTATTCCTTTACGGTCTCAAGGAGGGCATCCACATTCGTATCCGTTCTAGGGGTGCTGAGGATTTCAGTTCATCCAAGCATAGTGCTAGAGAGATTGAGCGTGAACATGCTGTTACTTACAATCAGTTTTTAGGACGTCCGCCCAATCTCAGCTCCGCAATACTTCGGGACGGCGTACATCTTTCCAGCTATCATACTCCCGATCTACAGTGGTGTATGCGCCGAAACCCGACACATCCGGGTTTGAGCATACTTCTGATTGGACACGTCCATTGCATTCGATGCCACTACCCCGCACTCCGACAGATTCTGCAGCCTAATCGGTTAAACAGCCACCACGACCGGGCCGTCAAATGACACAGAATGAGTATCGAGACCTTCATGCGAAGGGACTTTGTTTCAGGTGCAAGGAACCTTACTCCCCATACGTGTGCAAATAGTTCCTTGCGGGTTATGATTACATTAGACGAGGCGAGGACTTGGATAATGGAATTTTTATGAGCATCAGGAAACACGTGAGGATGAGATAACATGCCTCTAGGCCTTGAAGCTTTCGTACCGCACACTATGAAACTGTCGGTTACCATGCAGCAGTTACTTTATTTCGCCCGATGCAGCAGCAGCTTTAAAATGCCCATCGACCATTCAGTTTCTGTTCCGGCTGCATTGGGTGACGAGAAGGATACTAAGACGGTGGGTCTTTGAAAAAAAATTCCAATGTCTTGGAGTCAGCATAATTCTTCGACACCGCTTTTATGTTTCCGTTGGGGGGAGTTGATTTAATTTTGGGAGTGACTTGGCTTGCTACTTTAGGTGAGGTTCGAGCAAATTGGGATGCCCTCACGATGACCTTGGATTTCAGGAGCCATCCGAATTTGTCTGAAGGGTGCTCTGAGTTTCACATGGAAACAAATTTTTTCTGCTGCGTCCTTGAACTGGAAGAGGTAGATTCCTGTTGCATGATATGGTCCTTGGCATCGTCTCAATCACCTATGGGGCAGTCGCACTATCTCCGGAAAGGCAGCAACTTCTTGATGACTTTCCACAGGTTTTGCAACCTCTTCCAAGGCTGCCCCCATTCCGTGTATGCAATCATCGCATTCCTTTGCAGCCCGTCTTGCCTGGTCTCCGTCCATCCCTACAGGTATACCGCCGCACAGAAAACTGAAATTGAAAGATTAGTTGAAGATATGCTATCTGCAGGTCTTATTCAGCCGAATTCAGGACCATACTCGAGCCCAGTGTTGTTGGTTCACAAGAAAGATGGGAGTTGGCGATTTTGAGTCGACTATAGATAAGCGTACTACGCCCGACCAGTACCCTATTCCAGTCATCCAAGAACTTTTGGATGCATTACATGGCGCTTCATGGTTCACCTGCCTCCATTTGCGAGCTGGTTATCATCAGATCAAAGTAGCTTCGGAGGAGATTACGAAGACTGAATTTCCCACACATTCAGGGCATTAAGAATTTGTTGTGATGCCCTTCGGTCTCTGGAACGCCCCTTCCACTTTTCAAGCGGTCATGAATGATTTATTCAGACCTTTACTCCGAGATATGTGTTGGTTTTCTTTGACGATATTTTGATATATAGCTCTGATTGGTAGTCTCATATTTTGCACCTTTGGTAGCTTTTGGGTACCTTATCAGCAGCTTCGTTTGTTGTTAATCTGAAGAAATGTTTGTGGGCCCAGAGTTCTATTGATTATTTGGGCCACGTGGTTTCAGCTGATGGGGTTCAGATGGATTCGACAAATGTGTTAGCAGTCCTAAGGTTTGCCTGGGGAAATTTGTGTCACCGCTGTCCTCGATGATTTGATGGAACATGATGAAATTCCAAGGCATTTGAAATACCATTTGGCGCGTGCTCAACAACGGCCCGGGAGAGCAATAAATATCAATGATATGTGACTTTTGAGTTTGGTGATCGAGTTTTTTTTCTGAAATTTAGGTCCTATGGTCAGATGTCTCTTCTCAATAATCTTAATGTGAAGCTCGCACCTTGTTATTTGGGGCCTTTCGAGATTTTACAAAAGATTGGAGCTGCTGTTTATCGTTTGATATTACCCGTCTTCATCCAGTTTTTCATGTGTCCCAATTGAAGGCGAGCATCGGAAATCACAATGTTGAACCGAATTTACCTCCTGATTATTCATATGATGTGGCTGATTTTGAGCCATCTTAGGTGCTGTGTTCTCGGTGTGTTTGGAGGGGGTGATGCTCGGGTGACCCAGGTTTTGGTTTCATGGATGAGTCGTTCGGATGAAGCGGCAGCTTGGGTGGATGTCGAGCAGTTTCGAGCGCTTGAGGACAAGGCTGTTCCCCCCCCCCCCCCCCACCCTTTATAGGCGTAAGTTCAGAGGGTGATTCGGGCTGTGGGCCTGAGTTCATTAATTAATTATATATCTTACTTAATTTAATTACTGATCATTTCTTATTCCATTACAGCGGGTCCGTAGGCCTAGCTGAACTATAAGTATTACTTGTGTCCTAGGGTTCTGGATTTTTGAGAATATTATTAGGAATTACAGCCTGTGCGTGGGATACGGTATAAGCGTATTGAGTTTTCTGTTTTCTCCTTCAGTTTGTGTTTTCTACTCCTGGCATCCAACAAAAGATTAAAAACATACTCATTAATGTAGCCAGAAAATATGGCAAACTATGCCACCGAGTATGCAATCCAACAAAGATTAAAGATGCTACTACCAAGATATGCAAATGTTTTTTTTTTCCCTAAGAAACATAATGCATTCATGTACTTGAGCAAACTGGAATCAATTTTTTTGAATGCATGATAAATCGAAGGATAATATGAAGTACTAGTGCTGCATCATACAAAGTACAAATTTCACATCAACTTGTAACACTGGAATATGATAGCTTTTAGACTAACCTAGTAAGTCCTAATCATTGTAAGATTGAACAAAATTCAGTTTTTCCATTGTCCTCAAATTTCTTTCACCATTTCCCCCAGGATTCTATCCACAGTATGCATTCCCAGATTTCCCAGGAAACCAAATCAGACCATTTTAAACAGCCAACCATCATCATTCAGTATTAGACAATCTAGGAAAAATAAATAAAGATTTATGATTTTCAGATTGTATATCCCTTAACGGGGTAGTTTAGTCTAACTAGCAATTCAATAATGGTATAAAAAAAGAAAAGGTGAGTTGTCTACCACTAAAACTAAAGTGTTTTGACATAGTAAACAAGCAGAATACTTATTGCTCTCATTCATATAAGCTTTGTGAAACATCTCTTATTTGTTTACTCAGCAAGATGACATATTTTCACACGTAAAAGTGTCAATTTGAGACAGAGAATGTTCACCTATGCAAAATTCAGTAGCAGAGACACCAATCGCTATCTTTATTTTCTCGTCGTGTCCTGTCCTCCCAATGGCCTCCTTTACAAACTCCAAGCCTTCTTTCAAGCTGCATGTGCAGAAGAAAAAGGATATTAATTGGCTCAACAGATGGGACCAAATGAGGTAACTTGCCTGGATATGTTTGGAGCAAAACCACCATCTTCTCCAACATTACATCCATGTGAACCATATTTCTCCGTAATCACAGCCTGATGTACCAAGACAACAAGAAGCAAATAAGGTGTAACATCCCTATTTTCATTTCATTTTAGATGTTATTATGGTCATCACATTTCTTATCCATTTTAAAACCCGCATTCATTTCAGATGGCTCATCTCATTTTCTTTTTCTACCTTAGGTCGTGCCATACATTTTTTAGAATTTATAGCATTCCAAGCCCAAGACGAATTATATCCAGTTTATAAGCCATATTGCATCCCTTTCTTTTGTAATTTCAAGCCCATGGGATGTTTCTTTAATTTCGTTTTAGGCACAAAGCCATGCTATTTTATTCTACCTTTTCAAGCCTCAAAAACTTTAAAAAGAAAATTTTTGTCATTTACCATTTTACTTTAAATTCTTGGGCCAAGTCAACAATTAGCCAGAAGCATTCTTAAGAAGATTTCAATTGCCAACATGTTTCGTATAAAAAATCAGTTGGCTTTTGAATTTGCTTATGATCGCTACGCTAAAAAAATCGTAACAGCTCTCCAGACCACGATCCCACATGTAACCTACACGGGATACACACAGAAATCACACAACTTCTCCCCATGCTCTTGTCACATTCTCAAAACATACACCAAGCCACAAACTTCTCCCTTTCATCATATCCTCACACAAAAACAAAGTGACTTTTTTTTTGTAAATCTACACCATCTGCATTGATTAAACCTAAATAACTCAAGAAAACAGAAATCCAATCTGCCTGCTGGCTACCATCCTCCTTTAAAGGTAGTCAATTCAAGCTCACCTATTTGCATAACAACTACAGACCTACAATCAACTTTATCATCCAAACCATATCACAGCCAACCAAACACAAACTTTAGAAAAAACCTTATTCAAATTCTTAACCCAAAATTCGCTTTCCATTGAAACCACAACCGTCATGTCACCCGCCGGAGCCGCAGAATATGGCCCCAACTCGAACACAAATTTCAGTAATATACGAACCTCTAACATCCTCTCCAAAAGTCTGAAGATAGTCCTCAGTATGATGTCGTTGGGTACGTCTTCGAGACAGACATCCCACCGGCTCCTACTCGGACCAACGCTAATCAGGATGGAGTTCAAGCTCATGAGAAGTGGGTCAACGATGACATCAAAGTATGTGGCTTTATGATAGACTCTATGACCAATGAGTTGCAGAAAGTGCACGAGACTAACTTCTGTTAGGCAAATACTGGCTCATCTGACCGAACTCTATGAGAAGCATAGCGGAACAGCTCTATCTGAGATATCAAAGCAGCCGTTGGAGCTCGAATGAAGGAATGAGAGAATGCTGGGGACAATGTCCTCAAGATGATCAATGATCGAGAGATTGGAAGCTCACAATTTTAGGATGCACAGTTTTCTCCAAACGGATCTCATTGTTCAATCTTTGCCAGACTTCTCACAGTTTGTTATAAATTACAACTGCAATGAGATTGCTCGCATCTAGCAAAGTTGATGAACAAATTGTCCACCGCTCAATCTCAAACGAAGACATTGAGGGTTAACGAGGTTGCACTTGTTATCTCTTATAGGCTTCGGGGATCCAATAACAAGAAGAAGAAAAATAAGAAGCATTTGGGGCCCAAAGTTGCAGTCGTTAAGCGGAAGGACAAGTCCTCGTGGTCCATAATGCAAGTAAGGCAAAACCAACCGACAAGTGCTTGAAATGTGGTGAGCTGGGCCATTGGAGAAAGTATTGTCCTAAAATAGATGGTGCATCGCGTACAGAACTTTTAATTCTGGAAACAAATTGTTTTGCTACTGTTTATTCTATTTCTTGGATTTCGAATTCAGGTGCTAGCATGGTTGTCACGTCGACGACTAGTCGCCGACTAGTCGAGAAGTCGACATGCCTGAAAAAGTCGATGCCCGACTTTTGTGATAGTCGACCCCCGTTTTGCGATCTGGGTCGTCCATTCCAGAACGCAGAACAGTCGCGACGGGTCGCATCCCAAATCGCTAACTCCGACGAGTTATGTGATTCCGGCATCTTTTCCGGTATAAGAAGGAAGAAAGGAGTATAAGGAGAGGAAAAGAAGAAAGAAGACAGAAGAAAAAAGAGAAGAATGTAGGAAGAAGAGGAAAGGAGGAGGAAAGGACAGAAAGAAAAGTAGATCTGGAGGAGAAGAGTCAATGCCTCGAAAGAAAAGTCGATCTGGAAGAGAAAAGTTTTAACTTTTTTATTATTTTATGATATAAAAATAAAACTTAATCTTTAAATTATTTAAAAAAAATGGTTCTACATTATTTTAAGTTTTACAAATCTTTTGCAGTTATCTTTCAAATTTTATGTAGGTTCTATTTCATATTAAAAAAACATTATACAATTAATTTGAAAATATTTAAATATTAATTCTGAATTAGTATAGTAATTTGAAAAACATTTATGATATTAGTTTTGAATACTAATTTGATATAGTATTATTTAGATAAAAAACTAATATAAATATATTATCCTTCGTACCCGTACGTTCCCTCGTACCCATACGTTCCCTCGTATCGGGTTCATCAAAGTTAAAGTTTCCCGTATCCGTTTGCGCACCTCGTTTCGAACCGAACCCCGTCCCATATAACCATACTTTGATGCATGATTGTGTTTGTTTAGTTGATTTGACTATTTAATTATGTTTTTATTTGCTTATACATGTTTGATTTTGGGTACTTGAACTTTTTATCTATTAATTTTTATTTGAACTATGAAATTGAAGTATGTTTACCTATATTATATATTATAATTACTCTAAATAGGATATTGTCGACTATTTACGACTAGTCGGGCGACTTGTCGACTAGTCAATTCCACGGTACTCGGGCTCGACTTGTCGACTTGTCGACTTAACAACCTTGGGTGCTAGTTCTCACATTTTGGACTGTGAAACAAGTTCTGAAATGGTGTAGACTTTTTGGAGCTGGGAAAGTGATGGCGACAATCCGGCCCAGACATAGTGTCGAGGCTGCAGATATCAGATCACTTCTTTTAGATTTGAAATCTGGTTTCGTTGTGTCTTTAGATGATGTATTGGTTTTGCCCAAGGGCATAAGAATATTGTATCCATTCCAGTTATAAATCAAAAGGTTTTCATTTTTCCATTGGCAATGGCAGCTGCAAAAAAATTATTTTGTAAATAAATTAGTTGACTCTGCCACATTGTCGAATGGACTTTATCATCTAAACCTACAAAACAAAACAGATGTGAATACTATGACTAGGAAGCGTGGTAGAAATAAAACTAACCAAAAGCATTAATGTGGCATCTTATACTTGGTCATGTTGGTTAGACCAAGATTCATAACATGGAGAAAAATAAATTTATGGGTCAATTGGGATCTAATTCTTATGCTACTTGTGAATCTTGCCTTAAGAGTAAAATGAGTAAGTCCCCCTTCACATGAACTTTTGAAGGAGTTGCTGAAAAACTCGAGTTAATTCATATCGAGGTATGTGGTGCTTTAAAAGCAGCACGAGACGGATAGCAGTACTTCATCACGTTTATTGACAATCATACAAGGTATGGCTTTGTGTACTTGATGAAGCACAAATCCGAAGTCTTTGAGAAATTCAAGGAATTTAAAGCTCTAGTCGAAAATCAAACTGGTCATCATATTAAGGCACTTCAGTCAGACCAAGGAGGTGAATACATGAGTACCGAGTTTGACGAGTTCTTAAAAGAACATGGAATAGTATCACAATTCACACCTCCAGAAACTCCTCAACCAAATGGTGTTCCAGAAAGAAGGAACTCAACCCTGTTGGACATGGTCCAGTCCATGCTTAACTATTAACTATACTGATTTGTCGATTTATATGTGGAGCCATGCATTACTCTGCAGCACACATCTTGAACAGATGTCCTTTCAAATCCGTTCATACAACACGATATAAGATGTGGAGAGTTAGGAAACTAAGTCTTAGTCATATTAAGATTTGGGGATGCCCCGCCTATGTCAAGAAGACTAGGGCGACGAAACTGGAAGATATGTCTGTTAAGGGACGTTTCAGAGAATACACATCTCATTCAATGGGTTATTTGTTCTATATGCCCGAAGATCATAGGAACTTCGTCGCTTTACAACCACATTTGATGAAAGACGAGTTCATTCTCGAAGGTGGAGAAGGTAGAAATGTTTCTTTGAAAGAATATAAAGAAACTCTCTAGAAGACAACTGTGGAAGAAAAAAGAACCAAACTTCTGAATCACAACCACTGTCACCGCGTAGGTCAAGTAGGATTTCTCAACTACATGAGAGGTATGGCTACATGCATCTCGAGGAACTGGGTTGAGACCAAACAAATGATAGCCAATAATACAATCCTACATCGTATGACCAAGCGATGGTGGATGTGGACTCCATGAAGTGGCACGAGGCCATGGAAGCTGAGATAGGCTCGAGGCATACTAATCAAGTCTGGACTCTGGTAGATCGACCAAAGGGCATAGAGCCTATTGGGAATAAATAGATCTTTATAGGAACAGCAATTTGGAAGTCTACATAGCTAAGCATTGTACCCGAAAGGAAGGAATCGATTATCACGAAACCTTCTCACCAATTGCAATGGGCAAGTCTATTCGTATGATGCTTGCCATAGACGTCAACTATTATTATGAAATATGGCATATGGACGTGAACACGGCACTCCTCAATGGACACCTCAAGGAGGAAATCTATATGGAGCGGCTTATAGGCTTCGTGATAAAGCGAAGAGGACTTTCTCAAGCCCTCTATATACAAAAGATTCTAAGAGGTTTAGGATGGAAGATTCTAAGAGAGGATTCTTACCTATGTGACATGGCATAAAACTCTCCACAAATATATGTCCTCAAAGTTAGGAAGATAAAACGGAGATGAGGCAGATATCCTCTACCTCGGTTGTGGATAGCCTCATGTACGCAATGCTAGGCTTGAGATAATTCGATTCCTTAAAAAAAAGTTTACAACTGGAATTTAAAATTTATTATGTAATTGGAGTTCGATTCCTGATCTTTTTCTTCTGGAACCGAACTTCTAGGAACCGAAGTAATTTTCACGGGGAACCGAAATACATAACATGAAAGGTTTGGAATGATCCCTATCAATCTTTCTCATTTAAGTTGCAATGTGAGCCACGGGATTGACTAGGTGTTAGTCATACTCTTTAGTTCCTCTCATTGCTAACTGAGACGAACCTTTAGAGTCGCGCATGTAAGATAATCATCAGATTAATTTGAGCTAATTCTCTCTTTGGGGATTTGGATAGGATGTCCGAAATAATTTACTGAAAAAAATAAATTTGTCAAGTGTATTGTATAGATTATATAGTAATTAATTTAATTCAAATATAATTATTTTTTGGAGAAATTAATTATATTGTATTTCAAATAATTAATTAAATAGATTAATTAAATATATAAATACATTGAAACGAATCAAGGTGATCTATCAAAATTTATACACGAGGATCCGATTTACGAACTGAATGGAAGCTTCCACCAAATCAACTTACCTCCTCCCTGTTCCCTATCAAAAGGAATCCTTTGGAATATATTTTATACATGAGGACACTACCACTTGTTTTCTCACGTGAATGTCACTTAAAGTAATATATAAAGAGAACGCTCATGTAAAAAAGGAGAGACTTTGATTTGAAAAATCAAGAGAGAGAGAGAAGAGAGATAAAAAGAAAAGAACTCAGCTCCCCCTCCGCCTCCCTGACTAGTGGTACTTAGCGGTGGAGAATTTTTTCCGACGACAATCATCCAGCGCGTGATACGTAGAGATGTCGACCTTTTTGGCGTTGGATAATAGAGACGCCCTTGGTCAATGGATTCATTATCAACAAAAGAAGGTCATAAAGAGTATGATTTTTTCATTCTTTATTTAATATGTCGTCTATACGAACCTTAAGCGATCCTTTTTAGGAGTTCAGATGTAGCGACGCATATTTTTTAAAATTCGCAACGTTTTTCTCTAAACCTTTTAAAAACGAATAAAATATTATTAAATTAATTAAGTTCCTATAAGTCGCGCTTTAGCTAATATATTTTTACGTGAAAAAAGATTGTCACGTTATTCATGCATTATTTTATGGTAAGAATCCATTATACTTATTTTCTTAGTCAAATGATTAATGTTTATGTAAGACCATTTTTCTAGCCCAATATAACTTTCTTAACCTAAAGATTAAATGTGATTTTCAAATCCAATACCTTATTATTATTGATACCTAAATTTTTCATTCCTAAGTATTTAAAGTCCAACAGTTTTTTTAGCCCAAGAATTTAGCACACACAATTACTATACTCACCCTTCATTAATAGCCTCAAGCCTGAAACGGCATAAGAAGAATTTTCATTTTTGAACCTCCTCTTCATTCATTTCAACAATTAGTTGCATTTATTATCAGGATTGTTTAGTAAGTGTTTTCGACGAATGAAAGTAAATGAATAGGAATAAGTTTCAAGGTCAATCTATTCATTCGTCTAGATAATATTTTTCCGTGTTGACTATTTGTATGCTTAATAACTAGTATAAAAAAGGGATCAAAAACCTCATTCCATCACAATTCTTTTCTAATGAAATCTCAAGCATTCTATAGAATCCATACATTTCCAAGGTAATATATATATATATATATATATATATCATATTTAAATAAAAATTATAAAGAAATCAAGCAAATAAAGGTATTTTACAAATCAAATTTTTGTTTTCTTTGCCATGCATTTCATTTGAGGAAAAATGTCAAGAAAAAAAATGAGGGCATTGAACCAGGCACCGGTTGCATCCTGGCCGTCGGTGGCTGCTCTATCAGGCATCAGCGGCGAAGCTTGCTGTTGTTTGGCGGCGGAGCAATGGTGAGGATGGTGGTAGAAGGAGAAAGGAAAAAGAAAAAAAAATTAAAGGAGGATAAGAGAAGAGGTGAGAGAGAAATTTATTGTTGCTCCTCGTGTTGAGAAAGGAGAAATAGAAAAAAAAAAATGATAGAGATGGAAAAAAAAGGGGTGGTGGACGGCTTAATTTAAGTAAATGGAGGATTCTATTATTTATTTATTTATTACTATTGAAAAGAAGAGAAGTTTGGACCTAAAAGGATATAAGGTGAGTTTGGCCAAAAGTAAATAAATAAAAGAGCTGTTAATTAGGTTTTGAGATTAGTAGTTATTAATGGGTCGAAGCTCTTTCATGCATTATTATTATTTTTATTATTTTATTATTATTACAATTTTATTATTATTACTATTATTATTATTATCATTCAAAGTTAATGAATATCATTTTCTAGGCGGCGCTTGAACTTAATTAAACTCTACATTTACGTTTCAAGGTCAAAGTCAAAAGGTGGGGATTTCGTAACGTTGATTTTAAATGTCTATCCTTATTATGTGCATTCAATGTGCAAGTTTAATGTTGAGGGCCTCCGGGCAAAATATGTTATGAGGTTAGCCTTCGGGCTTATTTTGAGGGCCTTCGGGCAAATATTATGAGATTGAGGGCCTTCGGGCAATATGATTGAGGGCATTCGGGCAAATATTTTTAATGATATCTGTTATATTTTTTATATTATATAGTTTGGATCAACAAAAGAGTCCCATTGAGTTAATAACATTAACCCCAAGCTATTATTTTTTTCAGGTTCAAGAATCGGACGATGTCAGGTGTGGCAATAATGATGATGGAATAAAGAATTTATTTTATTTAATATTTTTAAAATAAATTTTGTCATTTTTATCATATACGAAATAAAGGTCTCAATTTTTATATTTATTTTATTTTAAATAGAAAAAAGAAATGGGTGTTACAAGTGGTATCAGTGTCTACGTTTCTGCAGACTTGCCAAACAATTATTTAAAAACATATATATATACATCATCACACATGGCGCCGACAAAAAGGTAAAAAAAATGCCAAAATTATAAAATGCTATGTTGTGAAATCATATGATATTTTTCTTAAAATTTTATGAAATGAAGTCCTCGAATTTAAAACTCAAAAATTGTGGGTAGACATTTATAGAGCACGACTGCACGAGTCGGGGTTACTTGTATTTGCTTTTTTTTTTTTCTCGGCCACTTGAATTGATGAAAGGATATGGCAAGAGAAGGAAATCAACCACGAGAGAATAATGTAGAGGATGGAGCATCCGACATTGAGTCTACACACTATATGGACAACAAAAATTACAGGAACATGAACGGACTCATATACGAGCTCGTACATGCTCTAAGAGGAGTTGTACCACAACCGACTCCCGTGAACAATGATGGTATGGAGGTTCGTTTTCACCAGATGGCACTAGGGGTGTAAATCAGTCCTGATACGAATCGGTCAACATCATCAAATACAAAAAAGAAGATTATCCAACCAAGCTTGATTGAGTCGCAGGCATACATAAAATCCTCATGCAAAATACATGGACAAGTTACCAATTCTCGCGCACACGACGACTTCGTAGCAGTTTTAGTATTTTGCCCATAACTTTCTCGTCCGAAATCCGATTCAGGTGATTCAAGTGGCCATGGAAAGCTAAGAAAGAGAGCTACAAATCTTATGAAGACCATAGGACCAAATTCGGACCCATTGGATCCCAGAAATGACAAACGGCCAAAGACACAAGATTTGAAGAAGACTTTCATGCTTCATGTCATTTTCCCTCAAGTCATAATCACCTATATAATTCCAAAGATGTTGATATCATACAAAATCCTCCTAATCACTTGGGATTTTCGGCCGATTGGAAGCTTGCAAGAAAAGATGATTTGTGAAGACTTTCATCAAGGATCTTCCTCATGTCACCATCAAACCAAGATTCACCATATTTCTCCTTCCCCACAAAATCGGCCATATCATGAGATTAGAGGAAGACTTTCATCAAGCATGTTCTTCATGTCACCATCAAACCAAGATTCACCATATTTCTCCTTCCCCACAAAATCGGTCCAAAGCATGAATCTTGAGGAAGATTTTCATCAAGTATTTCGGCCGATTAGGATGTTACTAGGAAGCTTCATTTTCTTGTTTTTGTTGTATTTTCTTAAAGTTGGAAACTACTATATATAGTAGTGCTTGATTGTATTTGTAATAATCTTAAAGCTTGAAAGTAATAAACCTTATATTTCTTTGAAATATACGTTGAACGAGTTCAACAAACTTTAGTTATTGTTTCGACGCGTCTCGAGATTTTAACTTGATCAATTCTCAATAGGTCTTGGGAAGAGATTACTTTTATCGAGTTATAGGTCTAGTTCGATAAAACACATCCAAATCCGTATACACTACTACCTCACGGCCGAAATCCATTTAAGTTCGGCCACCCCTTGTATTTTTCGAGTGACACTTTGATAATCGTCAAGACATAATAATCTTCCGTTGTATTTCATACGCATTACGTACGTAATTCGTATCATCTTCTTGTTCGATATTTTTATTGTTATATCCGATATTATTCACATACAAAATACATCCGAAAACTCCATATTCGTAAAAGCCTTCCGCTATCATACACTTACATATACTCCGACCGATACGTATCCACCTCTCCTGGATAATTCGTATCATAAGTGGTATCGGAGCCCAAGGTCATCTCCTTCGCGATCAACTATATTCACCGAATTTTTGAAGTATTTAGTCACCTTCTTGGGTTGTTCTTCACGGTTAGAAGAATTTTCGCATAACATTGGCGATTAGCGCAATCGGAAGAAAACAAAGTTTCCCGTGGATTCGACCGTTGGATCATCACGAAATTTTGACAAAGGTAAGCCAACTCACCGAACTACATCGAGCGGTGGAGATCGATTCTTTGATCATCTTCTTGGTTCATTCTTCACGGAATTTTTGGAAAATTTTTCGTCCGATTTCTTGTCAAGAACTATCTCTTGATTCTTGTTATGGATTTCTCCGAGCTTGATTTCTTGATGACACTCCGTGACGCACTAAACGGCTTCTGGGAGCGACGTATGCAAGAAAGACGCAGACGATGCCAACGATATTGATTTCTTGGCAAATTCCGCAAAGATACCGAATTTCACGGAGATAGTAATCCAAATGCGTGCATAGAATGGCCGTGCTTGTGAGGAGCACTCGGACTTCAAGGTGCCCGATCAACCGCCGCGTTTCGTTGGTGGCAAGGCGCCTCTGCGGTAGCGCCGCCGTCAGTGGCAAAAATTGAAACAGTCCGTTCACAACAACGTAAGCCTAAAATCCAAGATTGGCTTAAATTCAAAAAATATTTCAATCGAAGGTTCAAATCCCCATCTTACCACCAATCCTTCGACGCCCCACCACCGGCATTCGATCTAAGGTCTTCCTCCATCAAGGAATTCCCAACATAATTTTTTTTCGATGAAGACAATGTCCCTACGGTCATTTTCAATGAAGTAGACGAGACAGAGTTTTCAACGGAGCAATTCAACGAAGAAGATGAGTTGAGCCGTGTCTCCCTAGTCGACGAACCTAGATCTCGCTACTTTGATCATGGGCTAGTTGGTTGTGTTGGCCAAATTGACCAAAACGGACCAAATTATTTTAGTAACGCGAAACAAGATCACGGCCTTATGCTTTCTGAAACGGCTAATCTTGAAGATGAACTCTTTGTCACTGACGACTTTGATATGACAGAATTTCCTGCGGCATTTTTTGATGACAAAGAAGACGATGGTTGGAGTCGAGCCGCCTATCGGAGCAAAGTGGGTCGTATGACTTTGTTGCGATGCAAACGAGCCTAGTGGATTAATTTTTGATGAGACATTATTGGAGGAGCCCAGAATATTGAAACGAGTGTTGGTTAGATTATGACAGACCAAAGATTTGATGAGGAACCAATTGATGAAGAGGAATCGTAATAAATCCTATGGTTCCCACCGTAATAAATTCTGTGTTTTCCATTTTTGATGATGAACCCGAGAAATCGGTGTTTCCACTCGAGGAGGAACCCGATATGGAGTTAACTGCGTCGTCCCATTTCGAGATATCCACTCATGTCATGATATCGGTATTACAGCGGAGTAAATATTATTATTTTATTAATAATGATAGTTATTTCGTTGGTGATTCTCGAGGGCCCCACTACCTATCGTCTCAAGATTTTGGGTCATGTACGTCTGCGGACATCTTCGAGATCAAATACTTAGAGGCTTTAGTTAATTATCTTGGTGACGAAGGAGTTCTAATTGAGGACAATTCCCTTTAAAGAGAGAGGGTATGATACGAATCGGTCAACATCATCAAATACAAAAAGAAGATTATCCAACCAAGCTTGATTGAGTCGCGAGCATACATAAAATCCTCATGCAAAATACATGGACAAATTACAATTCTCGCGCACACGACGACTTCAGTAGCTTTAGTATTTTGCCCATAACTTTCTCGTCCGAAATCCGATTCAGGTGATTCAAGTGGCCATGGAAAGCTAAGAAAGAGAGCTACAAATCTTATGAAGACCATAGGACCAAATTCGGACCCATTGGATCCCAGAAATGACAAACGGCCAAAGACACAAGATTTGAAGAAGACTTTCATGCTTCATGTCATTTTCCCTCAAGTCATAATCACCTATATAATTCCAAAGATGTTGATATCATACAAAATCCTCCTAATCACTTTGGGATTTTCGGCCGATTGGAAGCTTGCAAGAAAAGATGATTTGTGAAGACTTTCATCAAGGATCTTCCTCATGTCACCATCAAACCAAGATTCACCATATTTCTCCTTCCCCACAAAATCGGCCATATCATGAGATTAGAGGAAGACTTTCATCAAGCATGTTCTTCATGTCACCATCAAACCAAGATTCACCATATTTCTCCTTCCCCACAAAATCGGTCCAAAGCATGAATCTTGAGGAAGATTTTCATCAAGTATTTCGGCCGATTAGGATGTTACTAGGAAGCTTCATTTTCTTGTTTTTGTTGTATTTTCTTAAAGTTGGAAACTACTATATATAGTAGTGCTTGATTGTATTTGTAATAATCTTAAAGCTTGAAAGTAATAAACCTTATATTTCTTTGAAATATACGTTGAACGAGTTCAACAAACTTTAGTTATTGTTTCGACGCGTCTCGAGATTTTAACTTGATCAATTCTCAATAGGTCTTGGGAAGAGATTACTTTTATCGAGTTATAGGTCTAGTTCGATAAAACACATCCAAATCCGTATACACTACTACCTCACGGCCGAAATCCATTTAAGTTCGGCCACCCCTTGTATTTTTCGAGTGACACTTTGATAATCGTCAAGACATAATAATCTTCCGTTGTATTTCATACGCATTACGTACGTAATTCGTATCATCTTCTTGTTCGATATTTTTTATTGTTATATCCGATATTATTCACATACAAAATACATCCGAAAAACTCCATATTCGTAAAAGCCTTCCGCTATCATACACTTACATATACTCCGACCGATACGTATCCACCTCTCCCCGGATAATTCGTATCAAGTCCAAACGAACCGAACGTATGCATGTTCAAATTTGTTTGAAATTTTAACGAGCTTTAAATATTATGTTTGAGCTTGATTTGATTAGTAATCAAGCTGAGCTTGAACATGTTTTATCGAGCCGAACGCGAATCGAGCTCGAGTAGTTTGATTTTTATATGTATTTTATAATTTTTTTCAAATCGAGCCGAGCTTTATATTTTATCAAATAAAAAATTGCGTTCAAGCTTGGTTCATTATATTAATGAACCGAGCTCAAACGAGCTTTTTACCGATCAAACTCGAATCGAGTATCGAGTAGTTTGGTTTGATTTTCAGCCCTAGATGGCACCTCCAACTCTGCAAGGAACTCAAGGACCTTTAATTGGCTGTTGAAAATTGGATCCGTGGTCTCGAATGGATTTTTAACTTTTTGGGATTCACCAATACCCAGAAAGTGACTTGTGCAATTTTTCAATTGGGATGATGCAAGTCACTTGTGGGAGACCCAAAATGATGTTAACTGAGGTACAACGGAGGAATTTGACATGGGATGCATTTAAGAGAGCCGTCATATGAAATATTTTCCTAAAACTTATCGTAAACAAAAAGAACATGAGTTGATGAATTTGCTGTTAGGTGAAATGGAGACTTTGATATGAGCAACTTTCTTTGAATTATGGTAGCAACCTTCTTTGACTTTTGCAGCCTACAAAACTCATTCAACAAAGCAGCCCCTTTCTTTGACAATATTGGCAGCCCCTTTCTTTGACAATATTGGCAGCCCTTTTTTTTGACAATTGTTTACCTTTCTCTCTCTCTCTCTCTCTCTCTATATATATATATATATATATATATATATCTTATATGAGTTTGTAAGATATGTAGAGAAAAAAAAAAAAAAGAAGCAAGAGAGAAAAGAAAAGAAAGAAATCATAGAAATTGTGAGGTAGTTATTTTGTGCAGAGTCTTGTGTTTATTAGTCAAAATACGAGTGATACCCTACAAGTGAGTAATCAGATTTCAAGTGCAGTTTAAGCCTTGAATGATTGTAATTCATTTGGTCTTAATAAATACTCTCTCTCGTTTGCCCGTGGACGTAGCACGATTTATCTAATTGTGTGAACCACGTTAAATACTGTGTTACGATTTTACAGTTTCTCATTTGCATTATCATTAGTATTTATTTATTCCGTGAGTGTTACCGAAATCATTTATCGTTTTGTCTGGAAGTTGCTTAGCTTGTTTTGTTATTCCCAACAACTGGTATCGGAGCTATGGCTGAAGATGGGAAAGTTAAGATCGACAAATTCGATGGTCAAGATTTCGATTTATGGAAAATGCAAATCGAAGATTATCTCTACCAAAAGAAATTACACCTACCATTGACCGGAAGAAAACCAGAAACGTTGGAACAAGAGGAATGGGATCTGTTAGATCGACAGCCTCTTGGTGTAGTCAGGTTGTCATTGGCAAAGAACGTTGCTTACAACATTGTCAATGAAAAAAACAACATTTGGGCTAATCAAGGCGTTGTCTAATATGTATGAAAAACCATCAGCAGCGAACAAGGTTTTCCTGATGAGACAGATGGTGAATCTAAAAATGGAGGGTAGCTCGGTGACCGATCATGTTAACGAATTCAATTCAATCATCTCAAGGTTGATTTCGGTTGATATTGGATTTGAGGATGAAGTCATGGCATTGCTACTATTATCATCCTTGCCCGATAGTTGGTCCGGTACAGTGACGGCAGTCAGCAGTTCAGCCGGAGGTGCTAAGCTATCATTCGAAGGTATTCGCGATTTAATCCTTGGTGAGGATGTGCGCAGACATAGTGCCGGAGAAGCTTACAGTAGTCTTCTAAATACTGAAGAAAGAGGAAGAAGGTCTAACAGAGGAGGCGGTGGTAGAGGAAGATCAAAATCAAGAAAGAGAGGTCAATCGAAGAACAGGAAGGATATTACTTGTTGGAACTGTAATGAGAAAGGTCATTTCAGAAATCAGTGCCCAAAACCTTCGGCAGAATATGACAGCAGATTCTGAAGATGATGCGCTCATTTGTTGTGTCGAAAACTCAACAGAATCCTGGATCATGGATTCTGGTGCGTCGTTCCATGCTAGTCATTTCAGAGAAGTAATGCAAAATTTCCGGCAGTTAAAGGGAAGGTCAGATTAGCAGACAACAAGAGCCTAGATATTACTGGTGTTGGGGATGTGGTCCTCAAGACAACTTTGGGTACAAATTGGACTTTGAAGAATGTCAAGTTCATTCCAGACCTGAAGAGGATGAATCAGTGGGGCAGCTTGATGATGAAGGTCACCATGTTACTTTTGGTGATCATCAGTGGAAGGTGACAAAGGGAAACTTAGTTGTTGCTAGAGGTCAGAAGCGGGGTACACTTTATATGGTGGAAGTTTATAATGCTAAAGCACACGCTGAAGAAGAAACAGGGACATCCACTCTATGGCACCAACAACTTGGGCATATGAGTGAGAAGGGGATGAAGATACTAGCCTCCAAAGGGAAGATTCCAGATTTGAAGAGCGCGACAGTTGACTTATGTGAGCCATGTGTTCTTGGTAAACAGAAGAAAGTTACTTTTGCAAAGATGGGACAACCGCCCAAGACCGGGAAGTTGGAGTTAGTTCATTCAGATGTATACGGTCCCACTTCAGTTTCTTCAGTGGGAGGTTCGAGGTATTATGTTAAGTTGGAGTTAGTTCATTCAGATGTATACGGTCCCACTTCAGTTTCTTCAGTGGGAGGTTCCAGGTATTATGTTACTTTCACTGACGACAGCACACGAAAGGTTTGGGTTTATTTCTTGAAGCACAAATCTGAAGTATTTAGTACATTCAAGAAATGGAAAGTTATTGTGGAAAATGAAACAAACTTGAAAATCAAGTGTTTCAGATCAGACAATGGGGGCGAATACAGTAGCAAAGAATTTGTTGATTACTGTGTTGACCAGGGAATCAAAATGCAGAACTCAGCAAAATGGAGTAGCTGAGAGGATGAACCGAACATTGAAAGAGAGGGCTAAAAGCATGAGACTGCATGCAGGTTTACCCAAGATGTTCTGGACAGATTCGGTCAACACAGCTGCATATTTAATCAACAGAGGACCCTCAGTCCCCATAGGGTTCAAGATTCCATAAGAGGAATGGCAAGGTCGCGAGATTTCGCTCAAACACTTGAAAGTTTTCGGTTGTGTCTCATATGTCAAAATTAAAGATTCGGAGAGAGACAAGCTAGAGGCAAAGGCAAGAAAATGCATCTTTATAGGTTACGGGTTGGATGACATGGGGTACCACTTCTGGGATAACGAGAACAAGAAAGTTATCAGAAGCCGAGATGTGGTGTTCAACTAGAGCGATTTATATAAGGATAAATTTATAAAAGGCTTGGGCGAAAAGAAAGATCAAGTTGAGTTAGAAGAAATCTCAGTTGACGACATTGTAAAACCTGTCAGCACTCCAGAGATAGGTGAAAGCTCAGAGGATGAAGAAGAATCATCTTCTCCGGTACAGCCTCAGCCAGTTGAATCACACTGGGTCAGGAGATCCACCAGAGTTTCTAAGCCTCCTGAAAAATACAATCCATCAGCAAATTACTTTTGTTGACAGAAAATGGGGAACCAGAATCTTATCCAGAGGCTTTGAGGATGAAAGATTCCATACAGTGGAAGAAGGCCATGGAGGATGAGATGAGCTCGCTTTACAAGAACCAGACTTGGTCCTTAGTAAAATTACCAGCACGGAAGAAAGCATTGCAAAACAAATAGGTGTTTCGGGTCAAAGATGAGATTGATGGCACCAAACGATACAAGGCAAGATTGGTGGTCAAGGGGTTCCAACAGAAGAGAGGGGTTGATTACAATGAGATCTTCTCTCCAGTTGTGAAGATAACTACAATCAGAACGGTCTGGGGTATTGTAGCCTCTGAAGATCTCCATCTAGAACAGTTAGATGTGAAAACAGCTTTTCTCCATGGCGACTTGAAAGAAGACATCTACATGGCACAACCAGAGGGTTTTCCCACAGTTGGTAAGGAAAATCTGGTGTGCAAACTGAAGAAAAGTCTGTATGGATTGAAGCAAGCTCCAAGACAGTGGTACTTGAAGTTTGATAGCTCCATGCAAAGGAGTGGGTATCACAGAAGTGAGATGGATCACTGTTGTTACTTAGAAGAAATTTAGCTCCTCATACATCATCCTGTTATTGTATGTTGATGACATGTTGATCGCTGGATCCGACATGCAGGAGATCAACAAGCTTAAGAAGCAGCTGTCCAGAGAGTTCGAGATGGACCTAAGGGCTGCTAAGCAGATATTGGGCATGAACATAGCCAAGAACAAAGTTATCGGTACACTAAAACTTTTACAAGCTAAGTACATCAAGAAAGTTTTAGAAAAGTTCAGCATGGCACATGCTAAGGCCAGAAGTACACCTTTGGGTAGTCAATAAGCAATCCCCAAAGACGGAAGTAGACAGAGAACAGATGTCTAAAGTTCCCTACGCAACTGCGGTTGGTAGCTTGATGTATGTTATGGTATGCACCAGATGCAGTGGGAGTTGTGAGCAGGTTGATGTCGAATCCTGGAAGAGAGCATTGGGAAGGAGTAAAGTGGTTGTTACGCTACTTGAAAGGAACATCTAAGGTTGCCCTATGCTTTAGAAGAAAGGGGGTGGTCTTAGAAGGTTTCGTCGATGCAGATTTGGGTGGATGTGTGGATTCGGGTAAAAGCACAACAGGTTATGTGATCACAATCGGAGGTACAGCAATCAGCTGGATGTCTAGGTTACAGAAGAGCGTTGCTCTCTCAACCACGTAAGGCAGTATATGCATTGCGAAAGCGACAAAGAGCTTATATGGTTGAAGAACTTCCTATCAGAACTTGGAATGCAACAGGAGGATTGTGTGCTACATTGCGACAACCAACAAAGAATCCAGTGTTTCACAGTAGAACAAAACACATTCAGATGAGGTACCATTTTATTCGAGAATTAATTAATAATGAAACTATGAATCTGAAGAAAATCCTTGGAACAAAGAATCCAGCAGATATGTTCACCAAGGTGGTTACCACAGAGAAGTTGAAGCTTTGCATGGCTTCAATTGGTCTTCCAGAAAAATAAGGAAAGTGGTATGGCAGAAAACGAGAGCGATGGATTAAGGGATCTTTGCAAAGTAAGTTGTTCAAGTCTCAGTGGGAGATTGTTAGGTGAAATGGAGACTTTGATATCAGCAACTTTCTTTGAATTATGGTAGCAACCTTCTTTGACTTTTGCAGCCTACAAAACTCATTCAACAAAGCAGCCCCTTTCTTTGACAATATTGGCAGCCCCTTTCTTTGACAATATTGGCAGCCCTTTTCTTTGACAATTGTTTACCTTTCTCTATATATATATCTTATATGAGTTTGTAAGATATGAAGCAAAAAAAAAAAAAAAAGAGAAGCAAGAGAGAAAAGAAAAGAAAGAAATCATAGAAATTGTGAGGTAGTTATTTTGTGCAGAGTCTTGTGTTTATTAGTCAAAATACGAGTGATACCCTACAAGTGAGTAATCAGATTTCAGGTGCAGTTTAAGCCTTGAATGATTGTAATTCCTTTGGTCTTAATAAATACTCTCTCTCGTTTGCCCGTGGACGTAGCACGATTTATCTAATTGTGTGAACCACGTTAAATACTGTGTTACGATTTTACAGCTTCTCATTTGCATTTTCATTAGTATTTATTTATTTTGTGAGTGTTACCGAAATCATTTATCGTTTTGTCTGGAAGTTGCTTAGCTTGTTTTGTTATTCCCAACATTTACAGCAACGAAACATGATAGTCATGGAGAGTGAGCGTATATTCGCCCAATTGTCGCGATTTGCTCCAGATTTGGTAGATTCAAACGAAAATAAGGTGTGGCGCTTTGAGAACAGTTTGCTCACCCAGACTGGAGCACATCTAGCTGCTTTGGATCTCATATCCTACTCTGAGGTTGTATAGAGAGCTCAAGCGATTGCCGCTCGCCTGAAATTAAACGATATTCGATCATCCAATGTCGGAAGAAACGTTGGGATGATCGAGGCCAATAAAATGGCTTCCAGCCAGGATGGAGAAGGTAGCAATGATAAGTCAACAAATGGCAAACTTCTTTGCCAAAAATGCCAGAAGTATCACAATGGGCCATGCTACTTCAGACAGAACATCTATTATGGTGCCATGAGGAAGAACACATATCCCTTAATTGTCCTAAGCGTCAGCATGGAAATAATGCAAAGGAAGCAAATGCCCAAAGAGAAGGAAATGCAGCAAAGGGAGGGAATGCTCGTGTTTTTCCATGGGACGGTACAATGACACCGACACTATGTCAGTTATCCTACCATTTCTAAAAGATTTTATGAGAAGACTGTTGTTAAATGTGTTGTAAAAGTTGACCCGTTAAGAATAAGAAGTCCACAGAGAGACAATGCGAAAACATGTTCTCTAGTCCCAGGTGTTGAGATAGATATTAAGGGCAGGATCATAGAGCAGATCCATACATCGTCGACATGGATGATTTTGATGTAATCCTTGGTATGGATTGGCTAAGCCAAAACTACGCATTTATAAAGTGTCATGAGCGGGAGGTGGTGTTTCAAAAACCAGAAGAAGAAAAATTCACTTTTCAAGTAAAGTCAGGCCAACTACATGCATGTATTGTGTCTGCAATGAAGGCTATCAAACTGATGAAGAAAGGAGGTAGTCAGGCATTTCTGGTTAATATCGTTAGCATGGAACTAATGGAATCCGGTGGTCAATGAATATATAGGCGTTTTTCTAGAAGATATAAGTGGGATTCCACCAGTAAGGCAACTGGAATTTACCATTGAGCGGTAACAATATCCAAAACACCTTACAGAAATGGCACCAATAGAGTTGCAGGAGCTAAAATTTCAAATACAAGAACTTTTGGATAAAAGATTTATCCGACCTAATGTGTCACCTTGTGGAGCACTGGTTTTGTTTGTCAAAAAGAAAGAGGAACAATAAGAATGTGCATTGACTATCGTGAGCTAAACAAACTCACCATCAAGAATAAATACTAGGGGTGAGCAAAACCGAACCGAGAAACCGAGAAACCGAAAAAAACCGACGAAATCGAAACCGAAAAACCGAAACCAAATCAAAACCATCGGTTTGGGTTTAGAATTTTTAAAAACCGAAAACTCGGTTTCGGTTTCGGTTTCGGTTTATACACTAAAAACCGAACCATTAAAACCGAACCGAACCGATATCATTTACTATATATATATATATATATATATATATATATATATGTATTTCGTAAATTTTATATGTTTATATGCATTATGAAGAATAGACAAAACAGTATCCTGGTCTGGTGGTTAGGATGCTGGTAGTCCGCGCATTGGTCCCAAGTTCGATTCCTATCCAATGCATATTTTAAGTTTTTTTTGCTTGTTAAATCCAAAAATCGGTTTGGTTGGGTTTAAACCCGAAACCGACCCGTAAAAACCGAAAAACCAAGAAACCGAACCCATTGGGTTGGTTTCGGTTTGGGTTTGATTTTTTGGAAACCGAAGCTTGTCGGTTTGGGTTCGGTTTTAGCCTAAAACTGACCCAAACCGACCCATGCTCACCCCTAATAAATACCTACTACCAAGAATTGATGATTTGTTTGATCAATTAATGGGAGCTGGTGTCTTCTCCAACCTCGATTTGAGGTCCGGATATCATCGATTAAGAATCAAAGAAAGTCAAAGAAGAAGACATTGTGAAGACGACTTTCCGTATAAGATATGGATATTACGAATTTACAATAATGCCATTTGGACTATCCAATGCACCAACAATGTTTATGAATCTGATGCACGGTGTGTTCCGTTCGTATCTGGATCAGTTTGTCATTGTTTTTATAGATGATATTCTGGTGTAGTCAAAGGACAAAAGTCAACATGAAGAGAATCTCCGAATTGTGCCAGAGACACTACGAAAGGAGAAAGTATATGCAAAGTTTAAGAAGTGCGAATTTTGGATCACCGAGTTAGTTTCTCGGTCGGCAACAGGAATTGAAACCAAAGAATGCAAGTGAAATTCGAAGTTTCATCGGATTTGGACGCTTCATCGAAGGGTTTTCAAAGATAGCAGCGCCACTCACTAAATCGACAAGTAAATGCGCCAAATTCGAGTGGGACGAAAATTGTGAGAAGAGTTTCTAAAAGTTAAAGCAACGACTCACCACAACGCCAATGTTGACTATTCCGGATGGCACAGAAGGGTTCGTGATATTCAATGCATCTAAACAGGGGCTTGGGTGTGTATTAATGCAGCAGTGCAAGGTGGTTGCGTATGCATCAAGATAACTGAAGTCGCATGAGCTGAATTATCCGACACATGATTTAAAATTAGCAGCAGTGGTGCATGCCTTGAAAATATGGCGTCATTATCTCTATAAAGCAAAAGGTCAGTTACTCTGACCATAAAAGTCTCAAATATCTTTTCACACAGAAAGAATTGAATATGAGACAAAGGAGATGGTTAGAACTTGTCAAAGATTATGATTGCACTATCCACTATCATCTTGGAAAGACAAACATGGCAGATAAGTTGAGCAGGAAATGTAATGTGGCTGCTCTATATGTGTCAGATTTAGCTCAAGAATTTTCCAAATTGAGAATTGAAGTAATACCGTCAAAGGAGAATACTACATCAACCTTGGTGACACTAACAATTCAACCACTTTTGAGGGATAAAATAAAAGATGCTCACGAGAAAGGCCGGTTCTTAAGCAAAATAAAAGAACAAGCTTGAAATGGAGATATTACAGGTTTTATGTTATCTTCTGATGGAGCATTAACTTATGAAGGACGAATTTGTGTTCCTAAGGACGGCCAGAAGAAGGGAGATTTTAGATGAAGCACACACTACTGCATATACTGTTCATCCAAGAGGAATCAAGGTGTATCGAGATTTAAAAGAGTATTTTTGGTGGAGGAACATGAAGAGGTTTATCGGTGGATATATTGAGAGATACTTAACTTGTCAACAAGTGAAAGCGGAACATCAACGACCGGCTGGAGTTTTACATCCACTGGAGATTCCAGAATGAAAATGGAAAAATATTTCTATGGAATTTGTTGTTTGAATACCAAGCACAGTCAAGGGCAATCATGCAATTTAGGTTAAAAAGACAGACTTACAAAATCTGCACACTTTTTACTAGTGAAGATGTCGTACACCATGGACACACTTGCTCAAATTTATGTGGATGAGATTGTGAGAATACATGTAATACAAGTCTCTATCATATGACATTTGGAAGAACTTACAAGGATCTATGGGCATAAAGTTAGATTTTAGCATCGCATTCACCCGCAGACTGATGGCCAGTCAGAAAGGACTATTCAAGTGCTCGAGGATATGCTTCGAGCATGTGTTGGATTTTGGTGAAAATTGGGAGAAGCATTTACCTTTGGTGGAATTCGCCTACAATAATAGTTTCCAATCAACAATTGGAATGGCTCCTTATGAGGCATTATATAGAAGAAAATGCATGCCGTCGTTACATTGTTAGGAGTATGCCCTCGAATGCCACTCAGAGGTTGTTGAGAGAGGGCATTGTACTTGTAATTATGTAAACCATTTATATAAGGCAAATGAATGTTTCTTTATTTACTGGTAGTTACTGGCATTCCTAACTCGTAAATAAACATATAGAAACTAGTCCGTGTATTTGAGAGCAAAACGTTCCACTCCTTATTGGATAAGGGGGTCGGCACTGGAAAGGTTATAGCTCAAATACTTAATCGTTCGCAAGTCGATGAAACTTGACTGGGCGTTAAGTTTATGTGAAGACTTGTATGACGTGTTCTTTGACATGGAGAGTGCCTGTCGAAAACGATAAAGGTATGCTAATTGGATTAGTGTACTCGAACCGACTCACCCTCGATTCGTCACATGGATTTCACTCCGGGACAGTCAATGACGGAATCGAAAGGTTGTGATAGGTATTCGTGAACCTTCGACTTGAGGATTTAGTAGGGATGTGCTTGTGACGTCAAGATTTTCATTAGAGTAGTTCGACCACCTGTAACCGGAAGGCGGGGTCAACCTCGACGTGCATCTTAACGGCAAGTAGCGAGTCCTCGAATACCAAGATAAATTCTTTCTCCGTTAGTGAGCGGGTTATATGTCCTATGCGGTTATTGGCGGATGAGATCATAAGTCTTTGGCAAAGCATTGGAGCTAGTTGTATTAGATACGGCGGCTCGATGATCTCGATTTGCATTAACGCATGCATAGCGTCAAATCGAGATAGGGTTTGGTATGACCGTGACCCTATAACTTGATCGGGACATTTGAAAGAAGGGTTTATACGTATACTGGTATTCACGACAGAATGGTTCTTGAATGATCCCAATCATTCGTTCTTAGTCGGGGTACAGTGTAGGCTGGCTAGGTGGTGCTACTACTCTTTGGTTCCTCCCATTGCTGACTGAGACGGACCTACCGAGTCGCGCATTAAGATTGACGACGGAATGAATTGAGCTAATTCTCTCATTATGAATATTGGATATTGGATATCTAAATTTGGGACATTGGATGTTTAAATCGATTTATCGGATAAATTGATTTACGGCTTAATGGATTAAATATATCACTGGGTGATTAATTTAATTCATGAATATAATTATTTCTTGGAGAAATTAATTATGTTATTTTGTGTTTGATATGTTTAATTAATTGGATTAATTAATCGACACAAATACATCGGAACAGAATCGGAGTTTATCTGTTTGGACTCACGGAGTCCAAAGCAACCGAACTCATTCGCTTTTCATGATAGCCGCCCATTATGCTTCCACCCACTTTCCCATTGTCTTTTCTTCCATTTATTAAGTGATGATAATGACTTGGTGGGACAAGACTTCATGTTACATGAGTTGTAAACATGAGGGTGGAAATAATATAAGATGATGTCTTTGACAAACTCTCCCACTTACTTGATTCCATTTCCAACGTGAGGTTGAAGAGGAGAGAGAGATAGAAGTCTTCTTCATCATCTTCATTATTCATCTTCTTCACAACTTCTTAGAGATATTTTGTGAGGAAATATTGAGAGAGATAGATATTCATACACTTAGAGTGATATTAATATCTATAACAAGCTTCATCACCTAGCTCTAGCCGTATCCTCGGAGGATAGCAAGGTGTTGTCATTCCGTTCGTTTTTCCGGCGCGTGGCAAGTAGAGACGCGGTGTTTTCGGCGTTGGATCGTTCAAGGGCTTGGAGCGGATTGAACTCGTAGAGATCAAACTAAAGCTTGGGGAATAGCTCAAGAGAAGGTTACCATTTAATCAACGGACTTGAGGTTAGTTTCTTACGACTCTTGCTTTTCGTTTTTGATATTCGTATATCGTAGCTCGATCGATCCTCGTAGGGATTCGGATCGAATTAATTTTCGTTTTACGCTTCACTGGCCTTCGTTTTAGGCACCGAATCCCAACAGTGGTATCGGAGCGTAGGTCTTGCGATCGTATATACGATATTGGCATTTGGAATGCTCGATTAGATGGTGAATGATTTGGAATCATTTTAGTCATAATCGTGGTATATGTTTTTCGTTCGTAATAATTGTATTTTTCGTAAGTTTATGTCTAAATATAAATCTTAAATTTCTGGGAAATATGATTTATATTGAAGATATGAAAGTCGTAAAATATTGATATTGGATATCCGGTCGAAAATCTAGCCCCGAATCGTCGTCGGACGACTTTTTGGACAAAAAGGGTATTTTGGCAGAATGACTCGGCCGTGTCTGGGTGACACGGTCGTGTCCGGCGATGTGGCCGAGCCATGCACAGAGACCCGGCCGTGTCGAGACACGGGCGTGTCTGCCGAAGTGACTCGACCGTGTCCTGGATGACACGGTCGTGTCAGCGATCTACCAAGTCATCGCCAGCGACCCGACCGTGTCTAGGACTCGGTCGTGTCCTGGCCGGATTCTTCCGAGCGTGACTCGGCCAAAGCGTGGCTGCCGGTAAGTCGCCGAGTGACTCGGTCATCTTTGGCCGTTTTCACCGGCTCGATTTTTTCGTGTATTCTTGAAAATTAATCTCGCATGTTAAATTGGATTTAATATGATTAAAATGATTTATGGTATTTCATTTTATAAGGGAAATTTGATTAATTGGAATATTTATGGTCGATCAATTATTTTGAACGTTATCAAATTACCGATTGTGTGAATCGATTGGATCGGTTCATATTGTTGATTGGATCAATGTATCTCTACGCTTTCCATTTATATAGTATTTATTGGATGAATGCTTTTTGAATGGGGATGTGGTTCGTGGACTTAGATTTGAATCGTTCGTTTTATTCGATTGGGTTGTAAAGGCCGTTTGAGCTATTTATTTTACTAGAAATGTTTGTATCTAGGATGCAATTTTCGATGTAAAATTTATATGTAATGACGAAGACCGGAGGAAGATCCATTTCGAGAAGACGAAGATTCAAGACGAAGACTTGTAATTAGATTACGAAGTTTTTGTTTTCTAAGGAACGGTCCATGAACCACATGTTGGTAGCAACTAGGTTGTGAATGGTTTTTCATATTGTATGAATGCCTCAAACGCGCTAATATGATTAATGTGCAAAGTGTAACGTTAATCGCGAAAATTCTCCCACTATAAATAATTAAGTTTATAAGGTTTCAAGGTTTTCCTTCCCTCCATCGAGTTTTCGGAAATTGAAATCCAAACCGGATGTGCTATGCTTCCGAGTTATCGGGGTAGTCGTTCGGGAGGACGGATAAATTACCGAGAGCGCATTGGATGCCTTCGGTTGGAGCAAATTTTATCCCTAGAAACACGATAGGTTAGGATAAGATTCAATTGTGAAACCGATTTGCGTCGATGGTATAAACTTAACTTGTTCACGAACCATAGAAATCGTATAGGTTGAGGAGTGAACAAGGGGAAAAAGAAGATCGAATCATCCATTAGATGGGTTGGTGTTGGACACCACTTTATGAAAATTAATAGACTAGAAACCATTCGGTTGCCCTCTATTAAGATTTATAAAGAACTCGATCACCACTATGAAGTAGAGCGACGATACTTAGGATATCACATGGGAGTGTGTTATTCCGATAAAAATAGTGGGAGCTGGGTAACAAGAATAGAAAAGACCTTAAATTCTATACTCGAACATAATTGAATGAGTCACTAATTAACTGTTATACTTAATGCGAGATAAATCTCAATATGACAATGAATCCACTCATGATTCTACTCGAAAGAACACCTTAATGGGACCTAACTTTGTGGATTGGCTCCATGATCGATGATTGTCCTCGGTATAGAGGCACTGGATACGTCTTGGAGACGGACATTCGGCGCCTCTATGCGGACTCGAGCCAATCGGGAAGAGATTGAAAACCACGAAAAGTGGGTTAAGGATGACGTGAAAGTCCGTGCTTATATGATGGCTTCCATGTCTAATGAGCTTCAGAGAGCTCATGAGAAAATGACTTCGCTGTGCATTCTATCTCACTTAACCGAGCTTTATGGTGAGCACAGCGAATCGCTAGATATGAGATATCCAAGCAAGCTCGGTGCAAGGATGAAGGAAGGTGAGAAAGTTGGGAACACGTCCTCAAAATGATATCCATGATCGAGAGATTGGAGGCTCTTGATTTTAAAATGGATACTTCTCTCCAAACCGACCTTATCCTACGGTCTCTCCCGATTCCTTCTCACGGTTTGTTATGAACTTCAAGCAATGAGATTGCATGTAATTTAGCCGGGCTAATGAACAAGCGGTGACCGCTCGGTCTCGGATGAAGACCCGCGGATGAAGGAGTGCACTTGTGATTTCTTCGGACTTCTAAGTCTAAGAATAAGAAGAAAAAGACCAAGAAGCGGACTGGACCACAAGCTAAGGACCTTAAGGGAAAGGGCAAGGCCAGATGGTTCCAAAGAACAAGAAGAAGAAGGATGCTTGTCTCAAGTGCGGTGAGTGGGCCACTGGGCTAGAGAATGTCCGATTCTTCATGGCACTTCGTCTGAGAACTTTTAGTTTTGGAAACAAATTGTTCTCTTTGTATTTTCTACTTCTGGATCTTGGATTAAGTGCTAGTTCTCATATTTGTAGTGAATCGGGATGCGGAACAAAGTAGGAAGCTTGGAGGTGGAGAAGTTATGATCACGGTCGGAAGCGGGCATAGTGTCGAGGCGACCGACATAGGATCACTTCTTTTGGGTTTAGAATCCGGCTTTGTTTTGACTTTAGAAGATGTACTTGTTTTGCCCAAGGGCACAAAACATTGTATCCATTCGGTCATGGACCGAAAAGGCTTTTCATTTTTCATTGGTGATGGTTCTGCAAAATTTATTTTAGAAATAAACTAGTAGATGCTGCTACATTGTTGAATAGATTGTATCATCTAAATCTCAAGAACAAAGTAGTTGTGAATACTATAACTAGAAAAGCGGTATGGATGAAACCAATCAAGTTTTGAAATGGCATCTTAGACTTGGTTCTGTTGGTCAGACCAAGGTTTACAAATGGAAAAAGATGGACTTATGGGTCCATTGGGATCGGATCACTTTCCTACTTGTGAATCTTGCCTTCAAGGCAAAATGACTAAGTCCCCTTCACGGGGACATTTCAAAGAGCCGATAAAGCGGGATTAATCCATACCGATGTATGTGGTGCTTTGGAAGCGGACGTGATGGATATCAATATTTCATTACGTTCTGAGATGATCATACTAGGTATGGTTATGTATACTTAATGAAACATAAATCGAGGCCTTTGAGAAATTCCAGAATTGAGGCCCTAGTCGAAACAAGCGGTAATCATATCAAAGCACTTGGTCGGACCAGGGTGGCGAGTATATGAGTACGGAGTTTGACGAGTTCCTTAAGGAACATGGAATAGTTTCACAACTAACACCTCCAGTACTCCTCGGTTAAATGGTGTGTCGGAAAGAAGGAACCGGACCTGTTGAACATGGTCCGTTCCATGCTAAACTATCTTGACTTGCCGATTTACTGTGGGGTATGCACTGATCGCCGCGTATATCTTGAACAGATGTCCTTCTAAATCCGTTCTAAAACTCCACATGAGATGTGGGAAGGAAGGAAACCAAGTCTTAATCATATTAGGATTTGGGGATGTCCCTTTATGTCAAAAAGACTAAGGTGGAAAAGTTGGAAGCTAGGTCTGCGAAGGGACGTTTCATTGGATTCCGTATGGGACGATGGGATATCTATTCTACATGCCCGAAGATCGAAGGATCATTGTTGCTTTACAAGCACACTTCTGGAAGATGAGTTCATTCGGGAAGGCGGAGCAGTAGAAGTATTTCTTTAGAAGAATCTGATGAAACTCCTCGAGAGACACACTGCAAGAAACTGGAACCGAACTTTCAAACACAAGTACAACCACCTCGTAGGTCTAGTAGGGTGTCTCATGTACACGAGAGGTATGGGCTTGTGCACTTGGAGGAGCCGGGTCTCCATGAGGTTCCAAGTGATAGCCAAGAGACCGACCCAACAACCTATGACCAAGCGATGGTGGATGTAGACTCGCGAAATGGCGTGAAGCTATGGAAGCCGAGATAGACTCGATGCATGTCAATCAGTCTGGACTCTAGTAGACCGCCCCGAGGGCATAGTTATTGGGATCAAGTGGATCTACAAGAGAAAGGCGATGGTGATGGCAAGGTTGACGCTATAAGGCGGGCTTGTGGCAAAGGGTTATACCCGGAAGGAAGGGATCGATTACCACGATACCTTCTCGCCCGTAGCCATGATCAAGTCTATTCGCATGATGCTTGCTATAGCCGCTACCACGATTATGAGATATGGCAAATGGACATAAAGACGGCTTTCCTTAATGGATTCCTCGAGGAGGAAATCTATATGGAGCGGCTTAAAGGCTTTGTGTGCGAAGTCGATATTCGAAAGTGTGCAAGCTTGACGTTCCATTTATGGACTGAAGCAAGCGTCGCGTAGTTGGAACCTTCGTTTTGTGAGGCGATCAAAGAGTTTGACTTCGTGCGAAATGAAGAGGAACCTTGTGTATACAAGAAGGTTAGTGGGAGCAAGATCGCATTCTTAGTACTATATGTAGATGACATTCTACTAATAGGAAATGATGTGGGAATGCTCGGTTACGTGAAAGCTTGGCTTTGAGTAATTTCTCCATGAAAGACTTGGGAAAAGCAACCTATATTCTTGGTATTCGGCTCTCTAGGGATAGAGCGAAGAGAACAATAGGCCTTTCCCAAGCCCTCTATATAGATAAGATCTTAAAGCGATTTAAGATGGATGATTAAAAGAGGTTCCTACCGATGCAACATGGAATAAAACTCACCTTGAAGATGTGTCCTCAAAGTGAGGAACAACGCAAGAAAATGAGTAATATACCATATGCTTGGCCGTGGGTAACCTTATGTATGCTATGTTGTGTACAAGACTGACATCGCGCATGCCGTAAGCGTGGTGAGTAGGTTTCGAGCAAACCTGGTAGGGAACATTCGATCTTTGTAAAGAACGTTCTCAAGTACTTGAGAAGAACGAGAGATATGGTTCTTATGTATGGCGGTGGAGATTTGGATGTGGTGGGATTCACCGATTCGGACTTCAAGGCGAAGGGCGACTCGATGTCCACTTCGCTACATATTTACTCTTAATGGAGGAGCAGTATCTTGGCGTAGTGCCAAGCAAAGCGCGATCGCCGATTCCACCTGTCAGCCGAGTATCAAGCGGCCTCGGAGGCTTCAAGGAAGGGTTACGGATTAAGAAGTTTCGGGAGAACTTCAAATGATACCATGTCTTTGAAATTTGCTATTCATTGTCTTTGCGACAACGACTGCCGTAGCGCGAGCCAAGGAGCCGAGGTTTCACAACACCAAACATACCGAGAGGAAGTATCATCTCGTAAGAGAATTTGTTCGCAAGGGATACATCAGATTGCCTGAGTAGACTCGGCCGACAACGTCGCCGATCCACCGACCAAGCCACTTTCTCGACTAGCTTGGAGCGTCATCTAGAGAACATGGGTATTAGATACCATAGTGTGTGGCATTGAGTGCAAGTGGGAGATTGTTAGGAGTATGCCCTCGAATGCCACTCGAGGTTGTTGAGAGAGGGCATTGTACTTGTAATTATGTAAACCATTTATATAAAGCGAATGAATGTTTCTTTATTTCTTGGTAGTTCTTGGCATTCCTAACTCGTAAATAAACATATAGAAACTAGTCCGTGTATTTGAGAGCAAAACGTTCCACTCCTTATTGGATAAGGGGGTCGGCACTGAAACGTTATAGCTCAAATACTTAATCGTTCGCAAGTCGATGAAACTTGGTAGGCGTTAAGTTTATGTGAAGACTTGTATGACGTGTTCTTTGACATGGAGAGTGTCCGCCGAACACTAATGGTTAGTGGGAGCACACGTTATAGGTATCTTAATGGATTAGTGTACTCGAACCGACTCACCCTCGATTCGTCACATGGATTTCACTCAGGACGATCGATAGCGGAATCGAAAGGTTGTGATAGGTATTCGTGAACCTTCGACTTGAGGATTTAGTAGGGATGTGCTTGTGACGTCAAGATTTTCATTAGAGTAGTTCGACCACCGTAAACCGGAAGGCGGGGTCAACCTCGGCGTGCATCTTAACAGGCAAGTAGCGAGTCTCGAATACCAAGATAGAATTCTTTCTCCGTTAGTGAGCGGGTTATATGTCCTATGCGGTTATTGGCGAGATGAGATCATAAGTCTTTGGCAAAGCATTGGAGCTAGTTGTATTAGATACACGGACTCGATGATCTCGATTTGCATTAACGCATGCATAGCGTCAAGTACAGATAGGGTTTGACTGACCGTGACCCTATAACTTGATCGGGACATTTGAAAGAAGGGTTTATACGTATACTGGTATTCACGACAGAATGGTTCTTGAATGATCCCAATCATTCGTTCTTAGTCGGGGTACAGTGTAGGCTGGCTAGGTGGTGCTACTACTCTTTGGTTCCTCCCATTGCTGACTGAGACGGACCTACCGAGTCGCGCATTAGGATTGACGACGGAATGAATTGAGCTAATTCTCTCATTATGAATATTGGATATTGGATATCTAAATTTGGGACATTGGATGTTTAAATCGATTTATCGGATAAATTGATTTACGGCTTAATGGATTAAATATATCACTGGGTGATTAATTTACATCATGAATATAATTATTTCTTGGAGAAATTAATTATGTTATTTTGTGTTTGATATGTTTAATTAATTGGATTAATTAATCGACACAAATACATCGGAACAGAATCGGAGTTTATCTGTTTGGACTCACGGGAGTCCGAAACGAACCGAACTCATTCGTTTTTCATGATAGCCGCCCCATTATGCTTCCACCCACTTTCCCATTGTCTTTTCTTCCATTTATTAAGTGATAATGACTTGGTGGGACAAGACTTCATGTTACATGAGTTGTAAACATGAGGGTGGAAATAATATAAGATGATGTCTTTGACAAACTCTCCCACTTACTTGATTCCATTTCCAACGTGAGGTTGAAGAGGAGAGAGAGATAGAAGTCTTCTTCATCATCTTCATTATTCATCTTCTTCATTCATCTTCTTCACAACTTCTTAGAGATATTTTGTGAGGAAATATTGAGAGAGATAGATATTCATACACTTAGAGTGATATTAATATCTATAACAAGCTTCATCACCTAGCTCTAGCCGTATCCTCGGAGGATAGCAAGGTGTTGTCATTCCGTTCGTTTTTCCGGCGCGTGGCAAGTAGAGACGCGGTGCTTTCGGCGTTGGATCGTTCAAGGGCTTGGAGCGGATTGAACTCGTAGAGATCAAACTAAAGCTTGGGGAATAGCTCAAGAGAAGGTTACCATTTAATCAACGGACTTCGAGGGTTAGTTTCTTACGACTCTTGCTTTTCGTTTTTGATATTCGTATATACGTAGCTCGATCGATCCTCGTAGGGATTCGGATCGAATTAATTTTCGTTTTACCGCTTCCGCTGGGCCTTCGTTTTAGGCACCGAATCCCAACATACATTGGGACGAAGTAGGCGAGAAACAAATTTTAGGTTCAGAAATTGTGGAAAGGACGGTGACTGTGACTAATAAAATTTGGGAACGTATAAAAGCGGCACGAGATAGACAAAAGTCTTAAGCCAACTTGAAAAGAAGAGAAGTCCACTTTGAAGTTGGAGATAGAGTGTTCCTATAGGTAACACCTATGAAAGGAGTAAATTGATTCGAAAGGAAAGGGAAGCTGAGACCACGATACATTGGACCGTTTGAGATTCTCGATAAGATTGGAGATATGGCCTATCGACTTGCCTTACCACCTAATTTATCTGGAACACATAATGTTTTTCATGTTTCATACTTGAAGTATCTTCATGATAGGGGAGAATGTAGCAACACAAAATTTTTAAAATTCCCTACGTTTTTCTCTAAATTATTTTTTAAAAATATATAAATTATTATTAAATTAATTAAGTTCCCATAAGTCGTGCTTTAACTAATATATTTTTACATGAAAAAGATTTAGTCACATTATTCAAGCATTATTTTAGGGTAAGGATCCATTATATTTATTTTCTTAGCCAAATAATTAATTTTTATGTAAGACCATTTTTTAGCCCAATATACTTTTCTTAACCTAAAGATTTAATGTAATTTTCAATCCAAAACCTTATTATCATTGATACCTAAAATTTTCTTTTCTAAGTATTTAAAGTCCAACATTATCTTTTAGCCCAAGAATTTAACACATACAATTACTATACTCGTCCTTCATTAATAGCCTCGAGCCTGAAACGGCATAAGAAGATTTTTTCTTTCTTGAACCTCCTCTTCATTCATTTCAACAATTAATTATCAAGATTGCTTTTTTTATGCTTAATAACTAGTTAAAAAGGGGATCAAAAACCTTATTTCATCACCATTCTTTTTTAAAGAAATCTCAAGCATTCTATACATATCCAAGGTAATATATAATATGAGTATACAGATATAATAATTAAAAAAGAAAATTATAAACAAATCAAGCAAATAGGGGTATTTTACAAATCAAATTTTGGGGAAAAGATTTAAAAAAATGAGGGCATTGAACCGGGCACCGTCCATCGGTGGCGGCTCTGTCAGGCATCAGCGGCGGAGCTTGCTGTTGTTTGGCGGCGGAGTAATGGCGAGGATGGTGGTAGAAGGAGAATGAAAAAAAAAGGCCAAGGAGGATAAGAGAAAAGCGAGAGATTGAAATTTGTTGTTGCTGCTCGATTTGAGAAAGGAGAAATAGAAAAAAAAAATGATAGAGAAGGGAAAAAAGGGTGGTGGACGGCTTAATTTAAGTAAATGTAGGATTCTATTTTTATTTATTATTGTTGAAAAGATGAGGAGTTTGGACCTAGAAGATATAAGGTGAGTTTGGGCCAAAAATAAATAATTAAAAGAGTTGTTAGTTAGGTTTTGAGATTAGTAGTTATTAATGGGCTGATGCTCTTTCATGCATTATTGTTATTATTATTTTTATTCTTCTTCTTATTATTATTACAATATTATTATGATTAATAATATTATTATTATTATTACTATTATTATTATTATTATTATTCAAAGTTACTGAATATCATTTTTAGGCGGCGCTTGGACTTAATTAAACTCTACATTTACGTTTCAACGTCAAAGTCAAAAGGTGGGGATTTCTAACATTGGTTTTAAATGTCTATCCTTATTATGCGTATATCAATGTGCAGGTTAATATCGAGCGCCTTCGGCGAAATATGTTATGAGGTTAGCCTGCGGGCTATATTTTGAGGCCTTCGGACAAATATGATGATATTGAGGGGCTCTAGGCTATATGATTGAGGGCTTCGGGCAAATATGTTTAATGATGTCTCTTATATTGTTTATATTGTATAGTTTGGATAAATAGAAGGATGCCTCATTTTATCTTATTAAGAATTTATCTTATTAATATTTTGAAATAAAAACTTAGACATTTTTATTATATAAGAAATAAAAGACTCATTTTTCTATGTTTATTTTATTTTAAATAAAAAAAACAAATGGGGCATTACATCGGATGAGCAGTGTTTGTGCGATTTTATTTCCGTTGTGTATTCGAATTATGGCCTAAACTCCAACATGACAAATAAATGGTCGAGCTTACTTTCATATTAGATATAATTATCAGAAGTTGTTTTACATTGTGACGTGGTAAGTGGTGTTTTTCTGTTTGAGTGCTGAATTTTCGTTTACAAAATAATGATGAGCTTATGTTTCTGTTCATTAAAAGTAGGGAGTCATTCATCATGAGTATCTTGTTGGCAAAAAATTTTGTAGAATCTTTTATATATCTATACACAGATATGTGTTACCTCACGTATCTAACATCTATATAATACACTATATACACACTACACACTTCTCCATGAAACACAAACAAATTGCTAGTGGTTTTGCCAACACCCCGCAGGATCAGTATCATAATAAGCAATCCTAATTGTATGCACAACCAATGTTTTAAAAGGCACGACGTGAGGTGTTTTGCCCTGACGAGGCGAGGCATAAGCCTCAAGGCCCATTGAGGCGTATGCCTCAATTAAATAGAAAAATAAATCCTAAAAATCTCACAAATATCATAATATTGATAAAACAATACTAAAAGAGCAAAAAAGTATAAAGTAGGTTACAAAAATATAGTATAGAGGCGTATTTACTTTATTTTTTCTTTGATAAAAATGACCAAAATATAAATTGCGTTAATTTCTTAATAAATTAAATTGCATTCTCTTCCAAAATTTAATTAAATTTTGACACTTAATTATCATTTGTTAATTATCAAAATATCAAACACTTTTTAATAACTAACAATTATATGTTTTATTTTTTTAAAGAAAAAAGAGAGCAACAAATCATATATTTAATGGACCCAATAGCAACTCTAAGATATTCAGTATTAAAGAAACGGATAAATAAAAGATAAAATAAACAATATTTAAATAATTAAATAATAAAAAAATAAAATAATAAATATATAAAGTATATATCAGCATATATATATATATATATATCAAATACATTTATGTAGTACTTTATATTTCTTCGACAACATCATTTGAGCCTCAGGGTCTGTTTGTTTACCTCTTAATGGTTTCTTTAAGAGGCAACCTCTCGTTAAGAGGTAATTCTTTTTTGGCGAAAAAATGGTTCCAAAACCCTCTGAATGGTTTTGTATCCTGACCGTCCCTTAACCATTAAGAGTCCTGATTTCATTTTGAACAACAATACAACATTACCCCAATGCCTCAATGGCTCCTGCAAAAAGTGAGGTAAGGGAGGATCGAATGTACGCAGTCTTACCCCTGTCTTGACACAGAGAGGCTGTTTCCGGATGATCCAAAATGAAAATTGCATCGAGAATTGCATGGAATGACTAGTACTTCATGAGAAAAAGAAGTGCAGTCAGTTTAGTGAGTCATTTTGTTTTATTCCATTATAATCCAGAACCAAAGAATAAGGAGTCTGCCCTCCATTGGAAACAATGGAAATAATTGTATTTCATTTTGCACTATATCATAAGAGCCGGACCACTTAATCATTCTGCACCAAACCATTCAGCAACTGCCAAACAGCCCTTTAATCCCCACAATGATTTGTGGTCGGCTAACATGAAGAAACCGTCAACGACACAAAAATAAAAAAATAATAAAAAACATTAATGAAAATGTGAAAGGTAAAAAACAATCAAATCGACTCTAGAAAAAAGAAAAAAAATAATTCATAATAACAGTAATAAAATAATTATAATTATAATAATAAAGAATCAAACTCCATAATCCACCCGTATTGAAAAAAATAAAATTTAATTTATGTCGAAAAGTATTACTTTTACATAAAAATAGTATCGTACTTTAAATAAAAACCCTAATCGTATTTACCCATACAGCCCACCACTCTCTTCTCTGTAACTCTCACAAGTCGCCCACCGCTCACTTCATGTCACAAGTATGTTTATTTTACAAGCACATCATGGATTTGCCTCAGAGAGGTACGCCTCACTCGAGCGAGACGTAAGCCTCAACGATTAGAGAAGAGGCGTCGCCTCACCTCAAGGCGTGTCTCGAGCATTTTCTATAACACTGTGCACGACAAAACCTTCATGCTAGAGGTGTCAATGTATATTTATTCAATATCAAGTACACTAGCAAATAAAACCTACTGCATAGTATTCTTGCAATATATACAGGTATAAGTGGAAATAAGTGCAACTTATATCTGGCACAAGCAACAAACAAGTGAATTTCAATTGAACTCGACTGAGAAGACCGATAGCAAGATATCAAAGGGATGAAGTGTCAAAATGACTTCTCAACTAATTTTGGCCAATATGATTGGGATAGAACTTGGGATATTTAGACTTTTCAGCATGAATATTGAATGAAATAAAAATTAGAAACTTTGTAAAGCATCTTTATGGGGAAACTCACCTTTAAATGATGATAAGTCTCAGATCCTATTTGCAATGCCTCCTCAAATTTTCTCGTCCCCACAGGAAGAATCATAATATCCTGATGACATTTAATTAGAGATTAAGATCAGTTAATACAGGTATAGCATTCCTCATTAACAAAGAGAGATTTGTCAATAACACCTTTGGAACATCCTGTATTTAGAAAATTAGGAGCAAGGACATAGAACTATTTAGTATCTTAATGAAAAGTTTGAATAATATGATACATATATGGGAACCAGCCATGTGCTTTACCTGAATTGCCAGATTGTTCCCCGCGTGTTTTCCACCACTTACGAGAGTGAAAGCTGGGACAGGAAGACTGTAATTTGTTTTGCCAGCAAGATCAGCAATGTGTTTGTATAGTGGCACCTGCAAATGAACTTTTACTCAACTTCAGAACAAGAGTCTATTAACAAAAGGTGCTACGTAGGTCAGCGGTCATGCCTCCTTTTCAGCTGCACCTGCTTTGCAAGCAGCCATTGAAACTGCTAGAACTGCATTTGCCCCAAGCTCACCCTATCAATAAGGAAACCAAAATGAATAATGAGCAGTTACAAATTAGCAAGTCGTTCCAAACGGCAGGGCACCCGAAGCAACAGTGAGGGTGTCACTACAGAGCATATATCATATAAATCTAAGATCCCATTTGTTAAAATGTCCAGCCTCACCCTCACTTTCATACTTCAAAAATTCATATTCATATAAAATGTGTTTGGAATTAGTTAAGTGGAAACGTTAGCTATAGGGGTGTAAATGAACTGAACGTTCGTGAAAAAGTCGCGAAAACGTTGTCCGTGTCCGGTTCGGTCAAACTCGAACAGTTCGCGAACATGTTTGTTACCTACACGAACCGAACACGAACAAATAATATATGTTCGTTAGTTCGCGAACAAAGATTCTTTATATATATATTAATGATTTTACAATAATTAAAAAATATAATTAATAATTTTACAATAATTATAAATATATATACAAACCTACCATTCCAAAATGCATAATTTCTAAATCTCTCCTCTTTTTTATTTTTTGGCTTATTATTGCCTGTATTTTGGGCTTTTTTAATATTTTGGAACATAAACGAACACACGAACGATCAAAACGAACCGAACAATCGAACGCTAACGAGCGAACACGAAATATGTGAAATTTTAACGAACCGAACACGAACAAGTGATTTGCATTTTTATCGAACACGAACATGAACCGAACGAACCAAACCCTTAATGAAGGAACGTTCATTAACGTCACCTTTCGGTTCGTTCAGTTCGAAATACACCCCTAGTTAGCTATATAGGCACAAAATGAAAATGAATAGTTTATAATTTACTAAGTATGCCAAGAAATGACTTTTTGGGAAATGTATTTGGTTATATTTTCCTAGCAGAATAATTTTGAAATAACAATAGCTTCTGGAGGAAACAATAATTTGTGGTTCCCGTTTATGTCTCATCAATCAAATTATGTTCGTAGAAGATATATGTGATGTGGGTCATCATTCATGTCAATCTTGCACAAATAGAAAGGGAAGGAGCTAGTTGATTTACCTATGGGTATGTATTATGTTTAAGTTGGAACATCATATCAAACATTAATAATGCTGATCCTATTTAGAGTTTAAGACAAACTAGTGATTATAGGTAAAGAAAACATAGCATCTATACGTCTGGCATGCTATTTTTTTAATTTCACTACAAGCCTCAGGAAGAGAAATAAGTGCGCTTTCTGTTGAAAAATGGCTCTCAATCTCTAGCATGCACGCAGAGACAACTAAGAAACTTAGATAAAATGTAAGCTACCTTCTTCTCTGTCTTGTCCAAGTCTATCATTGCTTGATCAATTTGAACTTGAAGAGTTGGATCCATACCAATTAAAGCTTCAGATATTTTTTCATTGATATTCTTAACAGCTCTACTCACACCATTCCCAAGATATGTTCCCTTGTCTCCATCTCTCAATTCAACAGCCTCGTACCTGTGTATAAAAGCACATAATAATTTCGTACACGATTTTTAAGTCTTCAAAATGTGATAGTTTATGCATCATTCATCCTAAAAAGCTAGAGGAAATACAACTTACTCGTGTTAATAGTATGATGATTCTGACGAACATAGAGGCAACAAGTCACTGACTTTTCATGTATTAAACAATGTAGAACTAAGTGACTCCAAAGGAAGTTTTGAAAACAAAGCTCCGAACGTAAGTCCAAACAATTTTGATCAAAAATTGGTGCAAGATGCAATGTTAGCTACAGCAAGAAATTAAGTGTCAAAACCATGTACCTTTTTTCATACCAACATAAATTGAAAAGTACTTGCAAGAACATATTAAAATCTTTTCACACAAGACACCTCCCTGTAACAAATAAATTCTACTCAATATCGAAGTAGTAAGAAACAAGCCAAGGACCAGTTACTGCTGGATCTCCAAAAATTAGCCACAACAAGAGGAAGGCTGAAAATTCTACTTGAATGAGCAAATGCAGGAAACAAACAGCCAGGCAGCAATATAATACATTTCAAAAGGACTAGAGGGAAAGCCTCCAGTCACGTTTCACGAAATGCCTCTCGTGTTCTCAGAGAAAAATACTGGCGAAACTTGTTGAAACTGGTTACAATAACAGAACAAGACCATCGGATTACCTATCTTCCAATTATTTTGCTTTTGATGTAGGACTATTATAGCATTGACTAATAGAATATCTTATGTTCCTATTTTTCCCAGGCACATGACTTAAATTAACTGGACTATTCTTTTTTCTTTTTAACTGCACATGGTCTTTAATGATCTGGAAAGGCATATGACAAAGTTTCAACATCAAGAGGTGCTATGGTGAACCCCTGCGAAGAAAGGAGTGTCTATCAAAGTATATCAACATAGTTAAGGATATGTATGACTGAGCAACCACAAATGTTAGAACTTGTGGAGGTCTAACGTGTGAATTCGCTATAACCATTGGATTACACCAAGGGCATGTGCTAAGCCCATTTCAGAAAGACGGAAATGGTTAGTAACATCAATCATAAAATACAAGCATATTGATTGAAGTGGAGAAGTGCCACATGAGTGTTATGTGATCATAACATACCAATACGACTGAAAGAGAAGTCCTACCAGAATGCCTTATTATATGGGACAGAATGTTGGCACCAAAGAGAAGTCAAATAGACCATATGAGTGTGGCAGAGATGCACATACTTTGTTGGATGTGTAGTAAATCTAGGAGAGAGAGAGAGAGGGGGTTAAGAACGAAGAAATTCGTCCTATGTTAGGTGTTGCCCCTAATGAAGACGAGATACAAGAGAATCGTTTACAATAGTTCGGCCATGTACGATGTATGCCTATAGATGCACCGAGCAAGAGTGGAGTAGATGGACTTGGGTTCTTCTAAAAGAGCACTGAGGCGACCAATAAGATGTGATTATAACTCATACATAAATATGGAGGTTAAGAGACTTAATGAAGATCTACTTACAAAGAGAAGCATGTGGAGAAAATCAATACATGCACGAGGCCAACCCCAATTTATTGGGATAAAAAAAATCGTTTTATTTGTTTGTTAAAAAAAGACATTTTGTTAGTTTAAAATAGAGGTAACAATTAGGAAGATAAGATATCCAAGGAAGAATATGCAACGAACTGCAGTATTCTCATACAATTATGTTCTTTTAATTACATAACGACATATTAACAGATGCTATACGCTACCACTGGTGTATTAAAGCTGTCATAAACAAATTTAATAATCCTTGTTTTGTTCTATTGAAAACAGTTTCCTGAAGAACTAAAAAACCAGGACAGACCTCACAACTTGCAGTACAAATTACAACTCATCCTCTATCACTCGCCCCTATTGACTGAGAACCTATTAGTTGTCTTGCTTATGAATGGCAATATCTAAACATGATTCATATGTTCTGCACGACTGCGCCCCATCTAAATGTTTAGAAGGTTCTTTGCTCAAATTTCATGGTTTTAACATAAGCATGATGACTGAGCGCTTGCATCTTACATGCATGCTATAAACATTAAAGAAACATGTGTCTACTCCACCTCTTCTAGCCAGCTGTGTAAGTTTAACCTATCACACTTTACTCATGAGATAAATGAAACCGAGTTGAATCGTTGTTCAAGCCTGAATTGAACTCCTTTAAGTCTTGATCCTAGCGAGCTTGTTTTAATTGTAAAACAGGTTGACCTTGATATAATTATATTATAGGATAATTTTCTAGACTTATCAATTCGATTTTCACAATTTGTCAAATGGAAAATCTCAGATTCTCAATCTGGATTGTCAATTTATCAACAACCTCGACCAATCAATAGATGACCTTATGTCCCAGACCACCTCATTCTTCGCACAAATACAGGCATTGAAAGAACAATATATCCAATTTTAACATATAAACCCCACACTAGACAAAAGAACAGTATAAATTATAAACAGAAAAAGTGGAGATAAAGGCTTACATCCCAGAGGAGGATCCGCTAGGCGCGGAAGCACGAAAAGCGCCTTTATTGGTGTACAAGTCGACTTCAACAGTTGGAATCCCTCTGCTATCCAGAATTTGCCTGGCTTTGACGTTGGTAATGACGGCGGAGACAGATTTCTTCAAGTGACTGGATATGAAGAGCACAGGATCGGGAGTTTTTGCCCTGACGGCGGCATTAACAGCGTCTTCTATTTTCCGAGAGAGCATATGCTTGTCCAGATATTCCTGCACCGACATTTTCTTCTTTCAGTTCACAACACCAAGATTTCTAGGCTTCTTGATTTTCTTCCTCTTCTTCGGCTTCTTGTGCCACAGCAACTGAGAATCAGGGATTGGAAATATGATTTAAGTAAGCGTTTCTAGAGCTGATCGAATATAGATGGAGAAACGGTAGCTGCAGTGTGCAGGTGTATTCTGGAATCTCAAGTTTAAAAGCAAAGTCACTGGGTGTTCGGCTGAAGTAGGGTGTAGTAGCGGTGGGCGGTGGGCCGGCCGGCCCGGACCGGCTCAGCCCTGGTTTTTTAGGCCCGTGTGCGGACTAGCCCTTCCCAGGACCGAGCCCCGCCCCTTGGACGCCGGTCCCCAGGCCCAGACCGCCTTGCCCCCAGCCCACCGGTAGCCCGGCCTCCAACCTCCCACAGTCCAGCCCCAGTTCAACCGCAGCCCGCTCGCAGCCTGCCCAGCCCACCCACATTCCACCCCAAGCCCATCCAAGTCCACTAGCCATTGTAGCACCAATCGATTGGTTGGTGCACTAGTCGTTGCCCAACAGCCAGCCAGACCGGGTCTAACGGTCAGAATTTTAATTCTATTTTTTTTTAAATCTTCTTAACCATTTTTCACACCACCAACTATATTCTCTCTTCTTCTTAATTCTAAGTTTTCAAGTATCAGATTTTCACAATTCTCAAGTTTTAACAACTTGTGTTATTATTTTTATAAATAACTTTGTATAATTGTATTAATCTAAATATATCTTTATTTAAAAAATTACTATGGCGGTCGGATCAAGGAACATTCATCATGAAGGAACCAACGACAATGATATCAACTTGCATTTTGGTAAGGTTACTATTTCTACTTTGTATTATTTTTTTATGCTTACTAAAGTTTATTTATTTATTACTCCATTTGTCCTTTAAGTATAGGGACTTGTGTGAGTGACACGAGTTTTAATAAAGAGTGTGCGAGTGGAGAGAGTATGACTTTATATAAAAAAAATGGTGTGTTGAGTGGATAGAGAATATGACTTTATAGAAAGAAATGGTAAAGTGATTTTACTAAAAGTGGAGTATACCTACTCTTTGGCGATAAAATGGTAAAAGGTGCCTATACTTAAGGGACCGAGGGAGTAATTATTATAAATTGTTATTAGTTCATAATCTCTCTCAAGACTCTACTACCATGCCACCTCCATCCGAACCTACGGCCAAAGCTTCAAATAAGAATAAAAAATCATGAATTTGGGCATTTTATGAGATGACCTCGACACCGTACCAACGCATTGCATAATGATTTGTCTTGTATAAAAAAAATCAAAAGAGTTACGTAGACTTTGATTCCTTAGGATGCGTAGGCAATTTAATTTTAAAATTAGATAAAATTTCAAAAACTAATCGAATTTTCACAAAATAAGTCCAAGTCTAATTTTTTTCCCTTTTCTCCCATTTAATTTAATGTTAACATATTTTAAAAATTAGAGATGAATTTTCTTAACTGAATTTTTTTGATTTAATGTTAACAAACTTTTTTAATTAAAAACATATTTTTTCAATTGACTTTTTTTAATTAATGTATTAACTAATTTATTTTAAAAATTCAAAACAGATTTTTTCAAGTTGATTTTTAATTTTAATGTTAACATATTTTTAATTCAAAACAGCCTTTTTAATTTTTATAATATCCGGCCCGGGCCTGCTCGGCCCAGACGGGCCCAAGACAGCCCGGGACGAATGGACAGTTGACCGCACCGCCCAGCCCAGGCCCAACCCGACCCAACCCCCCACAAACATGGGGTTGTTAGACATGCGGTTGTAGGGATGTAAGTAGACCATGCGGTTGTTCGCATGGTTTTTCATTAAGTTTTGTACGGGTTAAGTCGTTTGTATGAATTTAATTATTTATATAAATTAAATTAAATTATTATTCAATTATAATACTGAGTAAACAGTCTGAATGCCAGAAATAATTGTTTTATCTCTCACTCCTTATTAAACACTGATTAAGATAATTATTTAGTAATCATATTAAACCCTTGATTTTAAATGATATGATATCGATTTAGATCGTTCTAAAATAAAAAATCATATTATTTTCTTTTAAAAATATAATTTATACATTTGTATATATTAATATAATATTATATATATAATATCAATGTCTGATATGAATGTGTGTATATATATTAGTATTTTTTTTTAAATATAATTTTTAGATTAATATTTATTAATATTATATGTCTAATAAAGGGTTGAAAAATATATTTAATATAAATATATAAGTACTATTAATATATATGAATTATTTCCTTTTATAAATACTAATATTATATTAATAATATATGTAAGAAAGGGTTGAATAATAATATATTTAATATATTATTAATATAAATTAATATTATTTTATTTAACATATAATTTATATTTTTATATTATATTAATATAATATTATATATTACCCACTTCGTTCCATGATAATTTGGACATTCATTATTCATTTGGTCAAATTGACTAACTTTGATCATTAAATTACATTGATGTTTAAGTAAGAATGTTAACATATATGATCTTGTTAGATTCATCGTAACATATATTTTTAAAATATGTGTATATAACAAAGGGTTTAAAAGTGAAAAGTGAGGAGGGCAAATATGGAATAAAAGATTGAACAAATGGCTTAATTCATATGACTCATTTTTTGGCTGATTTATTAAGTCATAAGAACGAATAAGCCAGAAACGAACAGTCATCACTGCTACAAAAATGACATTCAACATCGCTCGTTTAACATCGGTTTTGTAAGAACCGATGTTAAAAAAGACGCGGTGGCATAATTGAAATTTTAAAACAAATTAACATCGGTTCTGCTAAAAACCGATGTTAAATTAACAATTAACATCGGTTTTTAAAAAAACCAATGTTAAATTAATCCATTTCACATCGGTTTCGAAAAACCGATGTTAATTTTTAATTTAACATCGGTTTTTAGAAAAACTGATGTTAATTTTTAAATAAAGTTTCGATTTATTTAAAAAAATTCCAGATTTTTAAAAAAATTTAACATCGATTTTAAAAAACCGATGTTAAACAATGTTAATTTAACATCGATTTTTAGAAAAACCGATGTTAATTTTTAATTTAACATCGGTTTTTTGTATAACCGATGTTAAATTTTTAAAAAATCTGGATTTTTTAAATAAATAGAAACTTTATTTTTTTAAAAAAAATCCAGAATATTAATATTAAAGATTGGATGTTTATATTTATTGTTCAAAAATAAAAGGTAAAAATTGGAAGTTTTTATTTAAAGTTCAAAAATAAAAAATAAACATTAGTTCGAAAATAAAAAATAAAAATCGGATGTTTTTATTTAAAGTTCGAAAATAGAAAATAAAAATCGGATGTTTTTATTTAAAGTTTTGAAACAAAAAGTGGAATATTATTTTCCATAAATAAATAAAATCTAAATTATTATATATATTTTTAAAAACCTGCTAGTTTTTGTTTTTGTTATTTTTTTACTTTTCATAAAAAACTATTTTATATTTTTACAAAAAATCTAAAAAAAATATTAATTATAAATCAGATCCAGATTTTTTAATTTATTATTTTTTATTTTTGAGCTTTAAATACAAACATCCGATTTTTAATTTTAATATTCTAGATTTTTTGAAAAAAATAAATTTTCGATTTTTTGATATATATATATATTAAATTATCTTATATTTATATAAATTTATAAATGTATATAGTATATAAATATAACACATAGCAAAAAAATATCTGAAGTTAAATGCAGCGGAGTGGTAATATCACACTTCCACAAGCAAGAGGTGGTGAGTTCGAAACCCACCAACAACAAAATTTAATGGTATTTGTTGCATGTTGGTGGGGCTTGGTGCGGGTGGTTGGGACGAGTGTCTGAGTTGGGGCGGGTTGAAATTTGTTGGGTTAGCATGGTCCGATAAAATTTTAAAATCGCGAAATTTAACATCGGTTGTCCCAGAACCGATGTAAATATCGCGATATTAAAATTAACATCGGTTGTTATAACAACCGATGTTAAAATCAAAGTTTAACATCGGTTATTAGAAACCGATGTTAATTTTAACATCGCGACATTTAACATCGGTTCCAAAATCGATGTTAAATGTCCAAAAAACCCGATGTTAAATGTATGTTTTGTAGTAGTGCATATATGGCTGACCAAATACGTCATACAGGCTATTAAGCCCATTAAGCCATTAATTATAAACAGCCTCTTAGTCGAGTATGGTCATGCTCGGCTTAAATTAAAGATCGACCAGAGCTTCATCATTTGAGTTTGAGTTCGATTTATTTAGAAACTAGGTAAGCTTGAACTTGACTCGTCACATTAGCAAAATAATTTAAGAATATCATATTTGTTATTAATAATATTTTATTGTATAATTAAGACATACATTTAAATAAATAAAAATATTAAGGATGAAATTATAAATCTGTTAAAGCTCGATTAGGCTCTCGAGTCTATCGAGTCAGGTATAACTTCACTCGACTTTGTGCTCGAAAGTTACCCGAATAGATCGAGCTCAAGCTGGGCTCGATTGACTTTGAGCCGATTTGAGTTTTTTCGAGTCGATCTCGAGTAGCTTTGATGATTTGAAAATGTGTTTCTTTGATGCTTTTAAATATACTAGTATCTTTCACCCGTGCGATGCACGGCCCACGATCTTGTATATGTCATTATATATTAAAACAGCAAAAAAAAAAGAAATTGAAATAAAAATAGCATTATTGATCCATAATAACCACTACATATTATGATGTTCAAAAATTATTACAAACTTTTAAAAACCTCTTTGTAAACAATGTTAGTAGTTTTATTGCTTAATTTTCCATTTGCATCACAAACTAACATCTTCAATCCACTTCTGTTAGTCACTCTAGAAATTGCCACATATAATTGTCCATGGGTAAATACCGGCGTCCTCAAAAATATTCCGACATGTGAAAGAGATTGTCCCTGACTTTTATTTATCGTCATAGCATAAGAAACCATAATAGGGAACTGTCTCCTTTGGAAGCGAAAAGGCAATCTTGCATCAGAAGGAGTAAGAGTCAATCTAGGAATGTAAACCATATCTCCTGCATTACTTCCCTCCAAAACTCTTGCTTGAAGAACATAAGATCCCAACTTTGTAATAACTAATCTTGTTCCATTACACAGACCAGACGTATGATCAATATTCCGCAACAACATCACAGGAACCCCAACCTACAGAAAAAATAACAATTAGTTGTCAATGCCATAAAATAAAAAAAATACAAAATAGAATTAATTTTCTAAAATTAAAAGCATATAATTCGTAATATAAACCTTTAATTTCAATTGATGATTAGGCACCCCAGAACACTTTATGCTATTTAAATATTCCACAGAGTGCATTTGCTCAAATGCACTTATCCCTCTATCCATAGTAGCAATTGAATCTGCACTTAAATAAATTTTTTCATCTGAATTTTGTGCAGACACCATATACTCATTAATACGATCAACTTCGTCTAAAGTAGGGGCTAAAATTGCTCTTCCTTGCAAATATGATAAATCTCCATTGTGATCCCAAAATGAAGGATAAGTTGCATCGACAATCGAACGAATATAGTCATTAGATTCAGTTATTAAAAGATCATCAGGAATCTCAACCTCAACCTCTCCATCATTGTCTCCCCCTAATGTTCCATCACCTATCGATGTCATCCAATGAGAGAATCTTATTAAACTATCTGCAACATCTGCATTCTGCAAATTCTGAAGCCTCGTGTTCCTTGTTAAGCGCAGAACCTTGCAACTACGCCAAATAGCCGATGAATTAATTGTAGCATGTACAATATCTTGTCTAGTACCCTTAGGAATTACGGGCAATATCTGACGAAAATCTCCTCCAAATACAATTACCTTGCCCCCAAATGGTTGATTATATGCTTCGGGTCTTTCAATGCGCATGATATCGCGCAAAGTACGATCAAGAGCCTCGAAGCAGAATCTGTTTAAAAAAAATTCAATCAAATGCAAGAAATATCGTCAATTGAAAAAAAATCTCTAACCAAATTTAACTATTAATATATCTTAATTTTATTTAAAATTAAAAATCAGACCTATTCATCATTGGAGCCTCATCCCATATGGTAAGATCCGTTTTTACAATGAGTTCAGCGAGAGCACTTGGTTGCTTTATATTGCATGTGGAAATCTCATTCAAATTTAAAGGAATTGCAAATCTGGAATGAGCTGTCCGGCCGCCCGGTAATAGCAATGAAGCTATGCCACTGGATGCGACATTTAATACAATACCACCTCTCGAACGAACAGCAGCTGAAAGTGTCTTCCAAACAAAAGTTTTACCAGTCCCACCAGAACCATACAAAAAGAAGACTCCCCCACGTTGGCTATCGACGGCTCTCATAATAGTATTATGCACAAGACGCTGCTCACTATTCAACATGCTTACAAACTTTTGATATTCTGCTGTAAGCGCATCTCTATCATAAGCAAGCTCAGCAGCTATTAATGGATTAGTGAAAGAAACAACGTCAATATTATCCGGATATGGCAAGCTCGGATATTCTTCAAGCGATCTACCTCTTTGCTGCATGATATTCTCAATCTCGCGCAAACACAAAGTCTTAATTTGATCATCTGTAAGTATCAAATCTGTACGAAAGAAGAAAAAAATCAAAAAAAGAAGAGAAATTGAGGGAGTGATGGAAAAAATATCGAAATAGGTACCTTCGCGCCTCAATCTCATTCTATATCTAAATTGAATATCAGCAGATAAATAACTCCAGCACTTATCCCAAACAAATTCCGGACGTGACATAGAATCGGAAGTGAGCAAAGTTACAAACAATGATCTCAACATATTTTCTGATCCCCAAGAACTTGCTTCTACTATAGCATCAACATACTCTTTGTCATCATCTAATAATCCTCGAGCATAACATGCATCTCTAAATGTCTGGTACAAAGTACCGTTAAATGTCTTTATATCATCATAGCATTCACATCCACGCACTACGTTCAGCAAGATTCTTAAGAAATATAGCTCCCCAGATCCTGGATAAACATAATATAACCTTCCAAATGCAGTACCCTTTTTCCTTGGTCGCCATTGTCGTAATTTAGCATCCCAAACAAACCACTTTGGAAACTCTGCATATGTCAATTCTTTTGCTTGAGGATAAATCTTGTTTGCCTCCATCCATGCTGTAAACATTGTACATTTGGAAGAATGTCGATCCAACACATACCGAAAAGAAGTTCCCTCTCGAAAGATCACATTTTGCTCTCCCTCAAGATGAAACCCAAGCCCGACTACCGTAGGTTCCTAAAATGAATCTCATATCCAAACAACCTCCAAGCGACCTCAGAGCGAAATATATCTACGGTCGTAGTACATCTTAATCTCATCAACAAATTCGGATGAAGTATCCCCATCAAAGACGATAAAATGAAGTCACATTATCATTGCCCTTGTGCACATACTTAAACAAATACTTTATAGATCGGGATTGATTGCACCATTCAACATTTATATGCGCACGGTACTTCATCAATAAATAACGATTGTGAGGAACGACGAACCTACATTCATAAAAATAATAATGTTTATATCAGGAATTCCAAAATTGAAAATATTATAACATGAAAAGTAGTATACCTGTTGTCGAGATCAATACCGTTTTTAACAATTCGCCTTCCATCATCCCTACGACGGTATACTATATATCCCTCCACATCCACCGTAGTTCTATCGGTGAATTTTTTAGGGAAATGTTTAGTGCAGCTCCCATTAGACATGCACGGCGAATTAGTATTTGCTAATCCACATGGACCATGCATCATGTATTCCGACACGGCATCGTAGTATAGAGGGTCAAGATCTTTATCTGGTATCTCAGCAGAAATTATACTGTCGGCAACATCCTCATTACACGTACCATCGAAATTACTCAAGAATAACAATATATGAGCATGTGGCGATCAGCTTTTGATACTCAATTGTATATACAACTGCATTTTAAAAAATTATTAAATAGTTAATGTGAATATAATTGTGGTATTAATTATTTCTTCCATTTTTTATTTTCGTATCGTGTTTTTGAATGAACAAAATAAAGAATATAAAATAAACTCACCGGCTTTGGTCTCTCCAAATATATTACCATGACGAAATTCTCGTATTAGATTATCGATTTGGCGTGAAAAATTCGCGAAAGAATATCCGACGATCCTCGGGACGCAAATTCCTCTTCTGAATGAAGCGAACATATTCTGGCAATTTAGGATTACAGGTGAACGTAACAAATAGGTTTGGATAGCCGACACATCTGCATATACCCATTGCGTCATGATAGTTTTGTATCATATACCGCGCTCCACCACCAAATGATGTAGGTAATATAATTCTCTTCCTACGAATAAGAATTTGTATCTCCGCGATTTAAAGCATCATCGATGCGAATAAGAATCACATCTGAAGTCCGATTGATGATTTCTTACGTAAGTAATACGGTATGACTCAACCATTGTATAGCCATCCACCAAAAACTGTTGAAACAAACGTCTCGAAAATAAGATATGAGGAGATTCATCAGACCTTTCTTGTAAGCGATAAACAAAATACTCTCGTAAGGTCACGTTTTTCTGAGTACGTGCCTTACTCTTTTCAGTTTGGCAATGCGGAACGTCATCTCTGAAACCATCTTCGCCATATAAAAAAAGCAATGGATATTGCAATGGCAAATAAGACACATGCAACTCACTTATTCGCCTCAACCGTCCCGATCGACTCTCTACAATAATATCTCTATTTCCAGGAATATCATCCACATCTCCAACAATTAAAGCTGCTACCTCTGAAACTTGTGGCAAATTATAGCGTCGCCCATCAGAATTTCTACGACAAACTAATTTCAATTTAAGGTCAATAGTTGCATCATCCCGTAATCTTTCTCCAGCAAAACGAAACCAACGCACAAGCAAATTATTTTCATCAAGAATTTTTTTTATTATTTTAACAATATCATTATGAACTCCCCCAACATTATCCTCTTGCCTGTTAAAAAAAAAAACAATTGATAAGAAATATAAAAATAAAAATACTTTATTCGATAGGAAGTAATAACGGAAATCTTATAAACAATCATAAAAAAGTTACCTTACAAATCGCATTCTATTACGTATCTCATTTTCTGTATCGTAAATATATAACTGAGCAAACATTGCTTCGGAGTTCCTGGTCGGCAACAAACTGCCCATCAAATGATAATTTTCCCCATTCAATCGAAACACTGGTGCTGATCTTCCATCATTTAACGACGTATCTATTTTGCCACCCATTGACGTGAAGGAGAACATTGTATTATACACTCGAATGCTCTCAATAAAGTACTTACTTAAATTATTTGTACCATATAATAAATCTTTGAACAATTGGGGAGGCTCTCTCATAAATGGTAGTTGTATTTTCCCTGAAACAGAAATCAAAAAAACATTTCAAACGAAATAAAATCTTACATATTAAAAAAATATTAATAGTGTAAGATTACAAATAAATAACAAAGTTTACCATGAGTACAACACAAAGAATAGATGGGAGAATCAGTACACTGGGTACTTTTCTCCAATCTCTCATCGTACCAAAAAATAGCCCCACAATATTTACATTTCCAATTAGGATCCCCAAGATCATAATAACCTGCACATTAATTTTAATAATAAGAAATAAAAAAACATCTAAAATGTTAGAAGAATATTTACTTAACTAACTTTATTATATATCCTGTATAGCAAAATGTATTTATTCAGTTGAAGATTGAACTATAATATTTTGAAGAAGAATTTTTTCTTTTTTTGACAATTATCTGTTGTATTTATTATTTATATATTATTTTAATTTTTTTTATTAATTTCCTACACAGTTTCTGCGCAGTTTTGACAATTATATAGATTATTTTAATTTTTTTTTTAATTAATTTCCTACACAGTTTAGTCGGTGGAGTGCTTTGGCAGTCGGTGGAGTTTTTTATTAAGTTGCTACACCTAACCCTAAATCCCGCAGCATGCTTCCATTACACCTAACCCTAAATCCCGCAGCATCTTTCATTACACATGACCAGACGTACAAAATTTTTTTTTTTATTAATTTCCTGCACAGCTTCCTGTGCAGTCGGTGGAGTAAGTCAAGTATCGGTGGATTCAATTCTTATCCTCACCTTTATTAATGTCTTTAATTTTTTTTTTTTTATTATTTTGCTACACCTAACCCTAAAATCCCGCAGCCGACAACCTCATTCTTCCTCCCCCAGCTTCACATATCGAATCGCCTGCTCTTTCTTAACCTCCCAACCCTCCCAACCCTAATTCCCGTAAAAGTTAATGGCCGTCCCCGGACCTTCCTTCTTCCCCCAGCTCCCACAACCGAACTTGTGAACTCATCCTCACACCCGCATCTGAGATTTCTGGGCAATCCCTATTGTATTCTTTATCTCCAGATAATCTTTCAACAATCCTTTGGATTTTTCGTCTAACCCACCAAGAATTCTAATCTCACAACATAAATCATAAGTCGCGTTCTTCCGCTGGCGGAAATTCTGGTGATTTTCTACGGATAAGAATAGCAGAAGTCTCCTTCGTTCAATTCATATGCAGAATTTCATCCAGATTCTTCCAATCGGTAAAAGTTTATTTTAAATATTTCATATTCTTAGTAATCATATCCAGATTTGATAATATTCTTACTAATCCTATAATTTTGTATTTTATAGGATCAGCCAGTCACGAATTTCTGGTAATAACAATAGCAGTCCCGATTCAATCGGTAAAAGTTTATTATAAATATTTCATATTCTTACTAATCATATCCAGATCTGATAATATTCTTACTAATCATATAATTTTGTATTTTATAGGATCACCAGTCACGGGTTTCGTTAATAACAATAGCGATTCCGATTCAATCCAATCGATTTTATGGTAGCAAATTGAAGATCGATATTGAATATGAATCCCCAGAGATAAGTCCTCATTTGAATATTTTTCTATGTATTTATGTTTTAATACAATAATATAAATACCATGCATGAGAAGAAAAAAAGAGTTTGCATTTATTTAGTACTTATTATCTTACTCCAAAAATATTCTACATCATTGTAAAATAAACACACAGCAATTGAAAAATAATACTTTCGAACCTGGAAATATCTGGTGTTCCCTTTCAGCACCTTGATTTAGACTGACCACATCAATATAAGGATTTCCAGTGCATTGTAGGCATGAGTTTAGAAATGAAGAACCTTGCTCTGAAATACAAAAGTTTTTATCAAAATAATATAAATCATTTGAATAATTATGTATCTTATATAACAAACACTGATTGCCAAATCTTATAACATGTTATTGATTGTGATTCATACCTGAACTTAACACATGTTGTCTTTTATTTTTGTATGTAGTCATATGTGAAAATGACTCCAAGATTGTAGGCAATTCATCATAACTGCCTACACTCTTCTCCAAACTCGTATTTGTTCTTCTTGTTTGATCGATTTCTCAATAATCTTGAAACTGAATGAAGTTCACTTGAATCAGAAACTGTTCCCAAAGGATCATAAGATTCCAGAATATAAGGACCTGACAAATATTTGACAACATGATATAACCATACTTGTTCAGAGGAAAATGTATAGAACTTAACTCTACAGCAAAAATATGTCCAACTTACTGAAATCCATATGCATTGTTGAATCACTGTTCAGCATGTTGCTACTTGTTGCATCATTTTTTCTTCTTCTATTCCTTTTCATAGATTGTTGTGTGTAGCCTTCATCCATTATGAAAACTAACTTCAAACATTAATTATTTTGAACAGGAACTGCAGCATTTTCCGAGAAAACATAGCAGACTAAAGAAAATTCAATAAGGAAATTGAGGAGGACAGAATGAGGTTGCTGTCATTATATAGATGAGTGTGTAGTTCAATGGTCAGAATACTAAAAGATGTTTTGAAAATTGAAATTTTATTCATAGATCCCAATATAAATTTATGGAAATTCAACTATCTCTAGAATAACCCTAATTAAATGATGATGAGAATAATTAATGTTTATAGTCCCATCATATCCTACAGAAAATTGACTGCTACAGAAAAGTAAATGCTGTTTATAGATCCATTTACACTTTGATATTCTATTTTTTATGTTCAATTCATTAAATAGCAGTATACTATTATTAATAACTATAATAATTAAACATAAATTTTAATATTTTACAATGATGCAAATCTTTTATGAAATATATACTTATCTACATTTAAGCTTTGAATAAATATTTCATCTTACTGATGGGATTATGAAAATGGTTTAATTTACAACTTTCCTATCAGTTTTTGCTGGACATGAAATATAGATAAGTGAAGGTTGAAAACTCACAAATATAGAACTCATGTTTTTTTTTTTATAAAAAGAGCAAATATTTATGAAAGAAAGACAGATCAACTTTTCTGCCATAGCTTTGTATATGCATACTAAATAAACCATTTAATTCATTAATAACAGTACATTATTTAATAATAACAATAACAATTAAACATAAATTATTAATCACAATTACAATCTATAAATAAAAATCTGTATATCTGTGTTCGTTTCATAAATAATTTGTTTAGTAAAGAAAATATTGGATCATCAAATATTGGATAAGGTGAGAAATATTGAAGCTGCTTAACCTTTATAACAATATATAATATCTATTTAATCTGCTTAACATTTTCTTTGTTATACATGTGAGACATATTGGATCATCAAATTTTCTTCAAATATGGATGAAGTTTTTAATGAATTGATAAGGTAAGAAATTAATTGAAATTTTCATACATAGTAGCATATTAGAATTAAACCATTATCTACATAAAAGCTTTGACTGTTAACATCATCTATTTTTTGGATAAGACATAATTTTATTAATACCTTTTTCATGTCATTTTGGATAACAAATATTTGCCTATCTTCATTTCAATACCAGTTTGTTAACAACTTTTCAATTTTAATGTTTATTTTATATGGATAACTTCAGATTTCAAACAGCAATCAAAACTAAAAATATGCTAAAAGAAGCATAATGTTACAGCATTCAGCAAACTTATATTGAATTAACATTACAGATTATCTAAACAATAAACTCAAATCATCTAAATTTAAAACTTATTTTCCACATCAACAAAGCCCTGTTCAGAATTCTTCAACTCTCTACCCAACAAAGCCATGTTCAGACTTATCATGCTCTAAAAATCCAGAATTATCAGACAAATGGAAAATTATTATGTTTTTAAATTCAGAATTATCAAACCTCAAATAATGTCCTCATAAAAAACAATAAATTGAAAACACAGAAATAATTTCCAAATACAAACCAACATGATAATAATTCCAAATTTTTAAAAAACAAAACAACAAAAAAAAAAAAAAACTTCTCTCAATTCCTTTCACCAGCATTATCCTCTTCCTTCACAACTCTCTTCTTTGAGCAAATTGAGCCTTCACCATCAGTCAAAAAATCTTCTCCACCAGAGGAAACTTCTGTTCTTTTTCCCAACACATGTTCAGGAGATTTAAACCCCTGATCAAAATCTGATGGTTCAGGATCCCACTCATTATCCTGAACTATGTCCTTGTACGGTCTTGTCACAAAGGTTGACTTGTGATCAGTAAGTTTATGTTCCTTGATCAATGCTGCATCCTCACAAACCCTCTCAACAACATACACATTATCTCTATTCTCCAGATGTCTAACATCAATATTAACTTTGAAAAGCAACTCTCTTCCAATAAGATTATCAACTTCATAAGGTTGTTCGAACCTGCAAGCATCCTTAGAAGAAGTCCCAGAATCAGTATTTCCTGCACCAGATTCCTGTAAAAGTAAAATCATCAGACAAAATTCATATCATGCTTGATTTTTGCAAATAAAATCTCATAAATAAGCATACCAAGGCAAGCCTTTCACAAACATTAGAAGCACTGGTCCCAATTAACATGCTGGCTATGTCATCCCAAAGAAGAAAAATTGCACTTGATTTCCCATCCACAACTTTAATATGAATTTTGAACCGAGCATTGCCAACAACGTAATTTCCACACTTGTCACAAAAAAATTGGGCATCCTTCTCACTAACCTTCCTTCTACACTTTAAACAACTTGTGTAACACCAATCTTTCTCAAACAAAACATCAGAAATTGAGCAGACAACCCAAACCTTGGCAGCCTATAAATTTACACAAAACAAATTAAAAATAAAATAATGGTAAAAAAAAATAGTGGAAAAATTTCAAAATACTTACAGTATCTAATGACTTCAATTGATCAAGAGTCATAAAAACACATGAGACAGACCCTAACTCTTCCTTGACACTAAGTACAGAAGAATTTGATAACTGACTGCCACCATAAGTATTGAATGCCTCACTGACAGGTAACCTGAATGAACACAATTGCAAACTTTTTTCAACAACACATATATTGAATTCAACAAAAATCAATGAGGTTGTTAGATAAAGACAATACTTGCTAATATACTCAACAATTTCATCCACTTGTTGATCAACAACCACCTTTGTAGCATAGAATGTATTTGAAACACCAACCTCACCTATGAAATAATATGCAGATTTTTATTTATAGTACAAATGATGATGTGATATTAAAATACAGTAAACAATAGAGAAACCAAACCTCTCATATTTTTAGCTCTACATAACTGAACAATAATAACAGAGTACCCTCCGGATCTATTCTTCAATTGTTCAATGAGACTCTGCACTTGATTACAATAAAGATCCCACAAAACACACTGCAATTTTGTCTTCCTAAAACATGTTAACAAAACAAAATATAAATATTATAATACTGCTATATATTCATTATTTTTATTATTAGAATAGATTAGTAAATGATGTAGCAGAGACAATTATGTAGCATAAAATCAAAAATATTAATAAAATCTTACTCCGAATCCTCCAACAAAAGATGAATATTCCTATTCCCCTTTACAATCACATCTTCTCTCATTCTTGAATCATTAAAATCAACAATATTACCAATAATATCTGCAAATATAATATATAATATGTAATTAATAAAACAAGATTAAAATAAAAAAGCGCTTCAAGAAATTTACCAAACAAAGGTGCCTCATCCCTTGAAGAACCACTTTTAATATCGAAAAATTACGAAAATCAAAACTGTCTTTGGAAATCTGGTTGAAATCGTAGGACCAACAAAGGTATTCTTATGGAAGGATATTTTGTATGGATGTACTTAACAGAAAATTCCTAGGTCATCCTGGCAACCGAAAATTGTTCAACATGGTAAAGTCCACCTCGTAATTAAATCCAAGAATCATCGATGAAATATCCCTTCACTGATGCTTGAATGCGCGTACCCTTTGATTCAAATAAAAGTATATTGTTATTGATTCAAATTAAAATATATTGTTATAAAATCACAAAATAATACAAAGCAAAATCTATAATAAACAAACTAATGGTAAAAACTTACAAATTTATCCACCAGCAAAAACTCTAACGATTCAGCAAAATTTCCATGAGCAGGAATCTGCCACTTTCGACAGCAACGTACCTGAATTTTCCAATCAATCCTGTTTTTATTCAAATCACTCAATTTAGTGAAGGAGTTTGACATGATATTCTTGAACTCGGACAATATACTAACTATATGCTTATGCTGTTATAACACAGGTGGCTGCAAATTTCTGGATAGAGACCGATGAGGTTGATGAAAGCCAAATCCTATTTATAAGCTTCCTAGAAGAACCTGGAAGAAGAATACGAAGAGACAAAAAAACTGGCCTGTGACACGGCATACGAAGGGATGAGACGGTGGAATATTAATAAGTTAATTATCAGCGCATTGTATAAGTAACTCATTAGTGCATTGTATAATAAATAAATAAATGAACAATGTAAATGTGGGAAAAACAGCAGGTATGGAGAAGGCAAGACCGGAGATAGAAGGTTGCACATTATAAATTAATGTGCATGAGGTAAAAGGAAACTGCATGAGATTAAATTGTATTGACAAATATAAAAAAGGTACCCAACGGGCAGGGAAGGGGTGAAAGTAAAAAAAAACGGAATAGGAATAGGTTCATTGATAATAGAAGCTGTATTCGGTAATGATGATGAAACGCATTGATGAAAGCAAACAATAAACGCGGAAGGTACCCAACGGGCAGGGAAGGGGTGAAAGTAAAAAAAAAGGGAATAGGAATAGGTTCATTGATAATAGAAGCTGTATTCGGTAATGATGATGAAACGCATTGATGAAAGCAAACAATAAACGCGGGCCATTAATTAATATGCTTTAATTGATAGTAGGTAGCTAAATTCTAAATCATTATTTGTTTTATTTATTTTTATCGAAAAACAATAAAAAAATATCTTTCAAATATAGAAAAACATTAAAGAAAAAAGTTTCATATCAGGTTAATGGTGTGAAAACAAATGTGAACACAAAAAGGTTAAGACTGAATTTTTAGTTAAAAAATAAGTGATTTAGGTGTGAACACAGGATCTGGAATTATATATTTATAGATTTATGTATTCAATGCACTTGCACTAATAATTTCACAGTAGTCATTTTGGAAGTTGACACAATTTATGTTTGTAGGTACATGTGTTTAATGGAGCATTCACTTGTACGCTAGGAGAATTATGAGGCTCCGACAATACTACTCCACAAGGAGTCTGTTGTTTTTCTTTGGTCAGTTTGGATTGAGTATTATGTTGGTTTGGATATTATTATTGTTGATTGCACGATTATATTGTGGTATGATGATCTTGGCGATCGGTGTTGTATTTTACGTGATGTGATTAATTCGGTAAGTCCTCGCCTGAATAAGTTAGGATTTTACATCTCATCCCAATTAATTTTAAAAGAATACTAAAAAGTAAATAAGTTAGTATGTCTATATGTTTTCTTAAGATCTGATCGCTACAACAATATTTGATTGTTGAACCCCATTTTGCTCAAATTTGGCTCTGCCCATGCACATGAAAGTCTTGCACATGAAAGTCTTACTTAAGATGTGCAGACCTAATTTGTGTGCGTCTTTTATTCGATTAGAATTAAAATGCTCTTGTGTATTTTTTTGACCAAATCAATGTTGTAGTTATGTGATTTGTTTATAACATGTTCAAAGTTAAATACTAGCTAATTAAGATGCTTTAAATTTGGTTAGATAGCTATAATATAGATAAATAATCAATTAAATATTTACATAAAACAAATAAAAAAACTTCTCGTATATGTGGATCAGTAATGGAAATATTACATTACAAAAAAAAAAAATGCAATAGTATTGTATCAGTAATTCTTATTCCATAAGCTCAATTCATATTACACATTATGCTTTTTCATAGGTAGAATATCACAAGCTTCCACTTCCATACAAAGAAATGTAAGTCCACATATAATATTTTAACCCTAAATTGCACAGGGCTATGAAATTCCCAAACGAACAATTCAAATGAAATTTACAATACCGTAAATTGTTCCATAAATATTTAGCAGGCTAAAAATGTGAACATCAAAATCCAAAACTGATCGGCAAGACTAAAAATGTCCTCACATGCGTCGTATTGATTGGGTGCATGTGCATGTGGCATTGTATGTCGTGTTTCGTCGTATGCTTGTTTTTATTCTGGATCGTTTGCGCTTCATTGCAAGTTCTGTAGTAGTAGTATCTTGTCAGGAAGTTGGGTCGTCATACCGACTTCAAGGTTGTGCTACTATCGGCACAATTACGTACTTAAGACTGTGCCACTGTCGGCACAATTTACGTACGTAACAGTGCATTACGTACGTAACCTCGAACATTAGCCTATGTTAAGGCTCTGGATAACGTACGCCAACATACCTAGAAGGCCGGGGCAGCGGCCTCTGGAAAGACCCTAACATACGTAATGTTAGACTCGTACCGTACGTTATGGTGTTGTTGCGTACATAACATCGGATATGTTACGTACGTTAGCATGCATGAATGATCGAGGCAGTGGCCTTTGTGCGGAATATTATATATGTAACCTTTGGGGAATACGTAAAGACCTATTACACATGTTAACCTTGAGGTGTTGCGTGTGTAACGAGCAGCATATATATATATATATATATATATATATATATATATATATATATATATATATATATATATATATATATATATATATATATATATACTGGCTGAGCCTTCTGGCGACCATTTTTCATCATTTGGGGCGATTTGTGGATGAAAGGGGGTGGATATTTCATCACCCATCAACATATTTGAGTTCCTAGTAAGGATTAACATCATCCGATCCTTCGTTATTCGTCGGATCGAGGTATTTTCTTGATAATCTATAGAGTTGATTTTTTGGAGTTTTGTTCTTCAAAAATGTTTGGTCCATTGTGATGAACCGGTTGGTGTTATTTGGTGTTGATAATCCTACACTACTACAAAAAATACATTTTACTACGGTTATTTCATACATTTTACATCGGTTATAGAACTGATGTAAAATGTACCGTCGTAAAATAGGCGTTCAATCTACATCGGTTTAACAACCGATGTAAAATGTATACATTTTACATCGGTTGAATGTTAACCGATGTAAAAAGTGCAGATTTCGTACATTTTACATCGGTTCTGATAGCAACCGATGTAAAAAACGATGTAAAATATTACATTTTTACATCGATTTCATTATTAACCGATGTAAAATGTCGGAAAAACTACATCGGTTAAAATATAACCGATGTAAAATGTATACATTTTATTTTTTACATCGGTTTTATATAACTGATGTAAAATGTAAAACTACATCGGTTAAAATATAACCGATGTAAAATGTATACATTTTATTTTTTACATCGGTTTTAAATAACCGATGTAAAATGTATAGATTATATCGGTTTCAAACAACCGATGTAAATTTTTTTTTTTTTTTATTATTTCACCTGTTTTTTCCGATTCCAGCCTGTATTTTCAAATTCCTGTTTTTAGCAAAACAATTGAAATCCTAAAGACGTCCAAACGGAAAATAATCAGCTGTTAAAACAACACATTCCTAAAAGACGTCCTAAAAAGAAGTAACAATGAGTATAACATAAGACAAGGAACCCATTAACATGTTCAACCATACATTCAGAGTTTTTTATCAAATCACAACATTAATTTAACAATCTTACTACCAAAACCTGTTCAACCAATAGGTTTGCTAATATCAACGTGGCCAGATTATTCATTTTTTTTAACAGCAAAAAGCAAAGCTAGGCAACGAGCTTCGGCATGGCCATCGAACTCTTGGCTTGCTCATCTTTAATTCCAATGAGTAACTGAAGTATGACCATTCGAACGAGAGAGAATGTGGACAGATTGGTGTGAAGAGCATCATGGAACATTCGGATGTACCTGCACATAGAGATGGGCCTACTTTAGCAGGATCAACTACAACTGACAGCTATATAAGCTCCAGTAAGGTTGCATCATCAAATCACAGTCTACAAGAAAGCCCAGACATCATTTCAAAAAAAAAAAAGCCAAGACATCAAATAAAAAACTTTTGTTTTCTAATCAATCTTAACTGATGAAAAAAGATAGTGAACAAAGAAGAAAGATGTGATGAAGCCGATGGTTCCAAAGAGCCAACATGATAGCAATCGCAATGATCGGCGAGTAACCAAGGTAAAGTGTGGCGGATCTTGGACCACTCAAACTCCGCAGCTCAAACACCAAATAATTTATGGAATACAAGAACACATACAGAGAAACCGAGCCAAGCATAAAATGCTTTCCACCACCACCGCACCCTCGACGCACGATGCATGTAGGTGAGAACTACGTAAACTTCAGACATATAATGACCAACAATGTAGGACAACGAGCAAAAAGCCGAATACATAATAGAATCTTCCGAGCGATGCTTGAAAGGATGAAAAGAGTTCAATAAAGAGGGTTCCAAACGGAAGGGTTCCAGACCAAGAACCAATAGCCATGAAGGGTATTTTCTAGCCGGATCTCCTAGCAATCTGGTTAGTTCGAACAGGTATTGTATGGTTTCACCGAGTTCCTAAGTATCCTCCTAAGAGGGTGAGTGGGACCGAGATGCAAAACCAGAGTGATAAAAGAATGAAGTATAAAGAAATGGGAATTGCACCAGAGCTTTTATTTCCCCAAAGAAGGAAATTTAAAGCAGTAAGGATGACAAAAACGATTCCTGGGAAGAAACATGCAATTGACCAAGAAACGGACCTCCATCCCTCTGATGTTCCTTTAATGACTCGCCATAGATATACACCAGCATACCCTGCTCCAGTTCCTAAAAAGAGGTAAAGGATTATCATTCCTGTTAAAAGCATACCCCGTGAAGCTGGCGACATGAACCCTAAAGCAGCAAATACAATGGTGACGACTGCCATTCCGGTGATCTGGACCCCATCTCCTATCATCACACATAGAAGCTTCGAGTGATTTGGTTCACGAAACACATCACCCACAACAAGTTTCCATCCTGACAGTTCCTCATTCATTTGCGCTTGAGATTCTTTGTCAAGTTCTTCATATCGCGTAAGATCCCTTCTCACTGTTCTTAAGAAGATGACAAAAACCATACCAGCTAAAAAGACGATCACCATTAGCGAGTTAAGAATAGAGAACCAGTGAACACGTGAACCATCCATTTTGAGATAAGCATCCCAACGAGATGGCCATTTGATATCACTTTTCACAAATTCAACCTCATAGCCAATGGCAGCAAAACAAACTAAATTAAACACCACACATACTACTAAATCAAACACCACACATTTTTAATCTTCATAGTTTTGGAGAATCTTTTCGGCATACATGTAAAAACATCCTCAAAAATACCAAAGAAAGAACAGGGAAAAAACCAAACAAAATCAAAATGACGGGAAAAAAAGAACCGTGAGGTTTTGAATATTTTAAAAAGTAGAGGTTTTTAAAATACTTTTTGCCTAGGAAGAAAGTAAATGCAAGGCAAAATAATATCCAAGGGTGAGTTTTGTATTTTCGAGAGTTAACTGTTTTTCTTTTTGGGTAATAAGTTCGAAATACAAAATATCATTTTTTCACAAACAAAATACACAAAAGCAATTTCATTCTTTCTTCATTTTAAAGAAAACACATACTTACAAGAAAAGATAGATATAGAACAACAGTCCATTCAGCCCAACTTAGTGGTGCCACCTATGCGGAGGATATTAAATTAAAAAAAGTAAGCTATATACTATCCCGTAAAAATGATTCTTCAGGAAATAAAAATAAACACAAAGGTCGAAATGAGAATATCAACTTGCGTAAAAGAACAGAGAGTGGTTCCACATATAGTAAAGAGAGGGATGACTCAACAAGTTTGAACAAATAGATCGCCAAGATTGTAAAGTCGTATCATCATATCATCTCCAAAAAAAAAAGTACATACTCATCTGTTATATTCCAAAAATGTCCGCCCATCGAGTACGGATCTCTTCAATGCTCGTTTGAGGAAGTGCACTAGTGTCATTAAATATCTAGAACATAGAATAAAAAAATAATGAAGAATAGTACAATAACCAAATAAGGATTATAAAAGTTGTGGCTATTTTAAAAAAATACCTCTTGCCAATCGTTTCTTGACACTCGCTCGAATAATAGTTAACATCCAATACATAACGTAATATCCGCATTCCCAAGATCCGACTTGTTTATTACACTACAAAATTAAATTTAAAGTTGAATTTAAAAAAAAATTACAGCATCATGTAAAACTATTTAAATTGAATCTAAAATGACTTACTTTTGGATAAAGCCAAATAAGGTTATGCTTCGATTTGTTGTTGTGTATACCACCAAGCATTTTAAAAGGGCTCACGACACTGGTTTTGATGACAATTCTCATTAAAGTAATTTACAAATACAAACAAATTAAACTAAAAATACTAAAATTACATATTAAACTTACCTATGTACTATGGCTTTCATAGCGGCGTCTGGCCTAGCATGTAGTGAACAAAGCCACACACCCAACGCCTGCTAGGAATAATTATTAAGAGTTGCCAATGATTCCTACATTACGAAAATATTTTTACAAATGAAATATAAACTTTTACTATAATTAAATTGATTATGTGGTGACCGTACTTACCCATGATGATAAGCTCCTAAGTAAATCTTTTGTTTGATTCCCGCATATGTTTCGTAATATACTTGGAGACTTCATTTTCTTTGTTCCCATATATTGTATAGATTGGGGCTCAAGAAATCCGTACACATCATCATTCCCCATATCCATACTTAACTTATGTAGCAACCTAATGTGTTCAAATAAATTTTACTTAAATAATATTGCTATCATAAATTGTAAAAGCAATGAATTACCTAATAAAACTTAAAAGTTTAGAACTTACAAGATCCAAAACTGTATAATCGATATGCTCAGCCACACATTGCCGTGTAATATCCCCAAAACGTCGCTGTGGGAAAGGTATAATGGAACATCATGCTCAACACCAAAGAGACTCGAATCCCACACCACCTGCATAGGGTTACCATAAATGGATGCAGTAACCTTAAGCAATTCAACAATCGGGTTATCTATAAGCGCTGGTCCCTCAACTTTATTAACCCGCTTCTTTTGTCGCTCAATATCCTAAATAATAAACATGTCAACAATCAATCTTTAATTCACACATTTATTATAATAACCTTTTACTGAAAAGAAATAGCACCTCGCTAGATATAGCCTTGACAAGACGTTTCGGCCATGCAATAAAACCACCTAGGGCCTCTCCCACTATGCTAACCTCTGAAGTGGGAATAGGGACCTGAGCATCAGCATCTCGAACATCCTCAACTGTCACCCTAACCAAATCGTCAGACAAGATCACACCATGTATGGTTGAACCACCCTCGAGAACTCTCCCTAGGGCCACTAGGCGGAGGGGTTGACCATCAATATATAAACCACACTGGCCATTGGCAGTGTGAGCCTCTCCTAAAGATCGATCATTAGGAGCAGCACAACTCCCGTTCGTGCTAACATGTCCAAGAGGTGTAACTGGAGGTGGTTGTGAATTTGCTCCTACGGATGCCAACGCCGGACCGAATTTCTTCATCAAATTCTGTGTAACCTCCATCGTGATCTTCTGTGTGAGGCTTTGCAAAAACTCAGGATTGATTGACTGGGGTCTGGTCGACCCACATGAACGTGATCCAAAATATTCTCGAATCCCTATACCAGATCCAACACCACGAACACGACCTGGGTGCTCTTGTCGCCCAATTGCATTACTAAGAATGTCATCACGTCCATGGGGAACAAATGAACCTTGTGAACACTCCTCCTCCAAATCATCCTACACCAACATTAAAACAACAGTAGCATATTTGAAAAAACGCTACAGACCTACGCAACGCAACTGAAAACACTGATCACTGCGAATATTAAACTAAACATATTTGAAAACTTACAATCCTCTTTGCAATCTCACGTGCTGCGTCAGTAATCATCTCACTCGATTTTCTTATGCGGCCTCGCTTCCATCTTGTAATATCCGCAATTTTCGATTTTTGGTAAATTTCTTTTTTCGGCCGGAGTCCGTTTTGACGGCTCGCTCATGACCGTTTCGTCATTCTGAGAATGATTAATTCTACACTTTTTGTCATCCGAGTTCGTTTCGGTGTTGTTTTATTGAGTTCTGTGCTTTTTAGCGACTTTTTCGCACTTGAATTCGATTCTTGCGAATCTCGTCAGAAACTGCTGTTTCGAGTTTCCCGCAAGTCCGTTTAACTTTGTTAGACGTGTTGTGAACTTCGGTTTGGTTATTCGATCACGTATCGTGATTTCCGGGCGTTTTGGGCCATTTTGTAATTTCTTGAAAGTTACGGGTATACATATCTGTATTTGTCGTCTTGTCCCGTTTCTTGGTCGCGTATGATTAATTATTGCATTACGTTTTCATCTCGAGTCGTTGACGTCGTCCGCGAACTTTTCGTCGTGTCCGCCGGCGCTTTCGAAATCGAGGCGTCGAAAGCAACCGCCGGACGGCTATGGATCGCCGGACGAGTGCCGGACATCGCCGAAAGCGTACACGGCAGAATCGGGCGAGCGCACGCCACGGCCGGACGCAAGCGCTTAGCTTGCAGCAGCGACGCTGCCGAGTCACCACAGACGCCATCGGGCCCGGGCAGAGGGATTTCGAGGTTCTGACTCGGCCGTGGTCGGCAGTAGCGCACGCCATCGCCGGTCGTAGCGCGCGCGCTAACCGGCAGGGGTAGCGCCGCACGCCGCCGACTAGCGACGCACGGAAGAGTTTGTCACCCGGTGGCTCTCGATGTCGGCTAGCGCGCGAAGCTTCCGGCCGTAGCGCACGCTAGCGGGAGTCGGGCGGTCGAGTCACGGTCGGCGGGGTGGTCGGTGGTGCCGGGTCATGCGGGCCATGGCCGAGAGTGCTCGGCCGATACTGGCCGATAGCGCACGCTAGGCCGGGAAGGCTAGCGCACGCTAGTTCCGGCCCAGTATATAAATGACAGACCAACGACTTTCTCCGTCATTTTTCATTTCATTTCTCTTCGGTCCGCGGCTAGGGTTTCGGAGGAGACGAAACCATGTTGTTGAACAACAAATCCATGAAGTTCTTGAGGTTATATCACCGATCAATCGTCCTATAACATCCTTCGATCCATCGAATCAAGGTTAGATCTTTAGAACCCTACTTTTGGGTAGATTTGGGGGTTTTCGCGTTTTCGTCCGATTCATTCCGTTTTATCGATTAATTCATGATGAATATGATTAATCTTGTTGGTATTCTTAGTTTCCCTACGGATTCATGGTATATTTCGTGATTTTTACGGAATCGAGAGGGTTTGGTTGTGGTCCGCCCTCGTTGTTGTTTATATACGAATATACATGAATCGTAGGCGGGTTTTCGGGTGTATTCCAATTCCGTATTCATTTAGAAATGGTTGTGATTGTATTCTTCGAATCGTTAGGTTCGGTTTCATTGGTTCCTAGCGTTCGTCGGTGACTTTCCTTTCCGTTCGTTGCGTCGTCAATAATTCAAGGCAAGTATTTTTGGAAACCTTTATGCTTAACATGAAATGGTAATGTATATTGTGTGTGCTTGACTCACCCTGGGAGGGTCCGACGGGGCCTCGGGGAAATCTATGACTTCACTCTGGATTCATGAGTTTGTTTCGCTAGCCAGCTCGGGAGGGTCCTTAGAGGCCTCGGGTGGGATTCGTGGCTTCGTCCCGGTCCTAGGCGATGCCTATGCGTGATTTGTTTTGTGAAATGGCCAGCTCGGGAGGGTCCTTAGAGGCCTCGGGTGGGATTCGTGGCTTCGTCCCGGTCCTAGGCAAATTGTTTGACTGTTTGTTTCCGGAAAAGACATGTCTGGTTTTGACTTTTGAAAATGATATTGGTGCATGTACTATGAAATGTGTAAGCGATTGGTTTGCCTTGATTACTTGTACTAGCGTAATTGCTAACCCCTTTGGGGACCCGTTTTCGGGGAAATTCTTGTTATGGATTTCAGGTTATGTTCAGCCAGACGAGCGGGCACTGGGATGGTACGAGGATGTCGGCCAAGGTTGTTGATATGTGCAATTGAGTCTTTTTATTTCCTACTGTCTCTTTTGATGTGGATGTTTTCCAAATTGTAAACTTATAGATTGTACTCGCGAGTACTTAGGCTTTTCCTTTCGGATTGTGTTTGGACTTCGTTGGAGTTACCGTATTTGTCGGTTGATGTTTATTATGCCGGTTGTACCGGACGTGTTGTTTTATGTTCTTGTTGTTAACAATTGTTTCCTTGCTAACCGAGACGGTTAGTCGAGAGGTGTTTTCTTGTGTTAGCCTGGTGGATCCCATGTAGGGGTCCACGACACTGTAATACACCTCGAATATCTTGGGGGTGTTACAGAAATGGTATCGGAGCTCTAGGTTTATGGATACCTAGGCTTGTTGGTTATTTGGGTCTAGTTGTGTTTTGTTTTGCACATTGTCACACCGCTGCCGGCATCTCAGTACATCCAGTGCTCGTAAGTTTTCCTTACTCGATTCTCTTGTTTTCTCGTATTGAAATTCCACTTCTTGAAATGTGATTGCCTCTCTCGTACTTATTGTCGAGTTGTTTTTCGATCCATCCGGTTCGTGCATTTTTGATTCTAGTATTGCGTAGTCCTTTATCTCTCTGGAGTATGTGCGCCGTTCTGGGCTTGACCGTTTGTCGTTTTGCGAGCCTTCCATCGCTAAACTTCATAACATTGGTGGGATCGTTGGTGATCGAAAGATCCGAGTTTTGCTCCGTGGTATACTGTGAGAGGGCTTTACCCTCTAGTTTTTTTGTTGGATGATGGAATCCGTGTTTGGTAATTGCGATATACTAAATGTATGTTGAGCCGAATGTACCGATGAGTTGGACACCGAAGGGTGCAGTATGATGTAGAAGTTTTGAACATTGATATGTTCCGGTATAGGTATTGATGGCATAGTTTGTTGAGAAACTCACATAGCTAGTTTCGACATATGTCCAAATCGGTGATCTTTGGTTACGCTGTTAAACTTAAAGAGATAGTTTGACATATGCTTGGAATTAGTATTTCCGAGTTGCGCTTTTTGAACTGGTGATTTTTGAATGTCGTATATGAGTGTGTCCGAGAATTGTTGGTACTTGGCTAATTATTGTTATTTACAACCAATGTGTTTCTATTAATAATAATACATGCGGCGTGCATGCTTGAAAATCTCTGAGACTTGATCGTATTGTGGGTTTTTGAAAAGTGACATGAATTTGGGCGATCCAGCCTTGTATTTTCAAATAAAACCTTGTGTCGTATTTAAAGGTCGTGTTTAAAAGTGTTTAGGACACTTTATAAAATGCTACCGCTGTTAAGCCCTTGTCGTTTTTAAAAGGGGTCTTGAAAATGATTTTTAACTTATCGGTTTTATTTTCGAATAACTAGAGTATACGATTTTTAAAATCAGATTAGCCTGGGGAAACCTAGGCTGTCGAGTCAAGTTGTGTTTGTTGAGTTTTGTCTCGTCGGATTTTGTCTGACTTAGTCGCATCGCGACGCGTTGTTTGGGATCATTGGTTGTGATTAGTATCGAGGGGCGGTCGTCACTTACGTGCGACTATGGATGTAAAACTCCTTCCTTGTGTTGTGCCTCGCGTGACACGAGTTATTTGTATGATTAGTCGTTGAATGATGGAATCCTTCCGTGGATTTTGATTTCACGATATGTGTTTATTAGACTCTCGTATTTGGTTTATACGAGGAGTGTCGCCATCACCGATGTATTTTCGCACCGTATTTTATCCACGCGTGAGTTCTTTCAAACGGCTTTCGGTATTTTGCAACCGAGTTTTATTTCAGAAACCGATTCCTTGAATCAAGTTTTGGCATTTTGGCCTTGAATATTTCATGATGGTTTGACAAATGATTTTGTGAGCTTTGGAAAAATATTACCGTCATTGGTCTTTTTAGCATTTTCGAAATGAGATGGGAAATTGTGCTTAGTCCGTAAACCCGTGAGAAAGGTTTACGGCATGTAACTTTTCGGATATGTTCGTTGTTGTCTCTGTGGGTCATTAGCGCACGCTATGCTTTGCGGCTAGCGCGCGCAAGAGTGCGTTGGTAGCACGCTAAGGGGAGGATAGCGCACGCTACCGGTAGTTGGCGATCCAGAGCTACCGGACTGGTCTCAAGTTCTCGTTAGCGCACGCTAACACTTGGGGTTAGCGCACGCTAACAAGGTATTTTTGGTCGGGAGTTTTGTTTGGTGCCGTGATAGCGCACGCTAACCTTAATGATTAGCGCACGCTAATTGTGTCGATATAAATACCGGACACCGCCAGAAGTTGCATTTTTCTTCATTTCTTCTTCTTCCTCCATGAGTTTGAGACGTAGCGACTCGGTTTCGCATCCTGGGCTGATTTTTCTTCCATCCAAAGGTGTTTTGAGTATCCTAGATGATTTTTAACATCATCTAATCCATTGTTCTTCGCGAATCTAGGTATTTTCTTGAATCCCTAGAGTTGACTTTTGGAGTTTTGTTCTTGATATCGCTTTTCCATCCAGTTTTGATAAACCGATTGTTGTTTTAACGATGTTGTTAAACATATCCTGAGGATTGTATATTACTGTCGTGATTTTGAGCGATTTGATGCGTGTGATATGATGTGTTTAAGTGAATGTTGATACGTGCGAATTTTGGGCATTTAGGCCTATTGTACTTCTGAAAAACCTTGAGTATCTTAGAAAATAAAACTCGAGACGTACTTTTAAAATGAATTATTTTCTCACAGTGCTCTCAAGATGCCTACTAGTGCCACGCTATGTTTCAAAATTATTCTACTTTGAGGATCAAAATATTTTGAGATATTTCTAATGATTTAGAAACGCATTCGCTTAGACCCGAAGGTCGAAAATAGCTGAAAAGTTTTACTTTAACGAAAGGTGTCTTCATTTTTTATTAAACGCAAGATGATTTTTTAAAAGTCTCGATGACGATGTTTGTACTACTTTTTGATATATGATACTCAAGATCAACTGGTGCTTGCAAGTTATTTTCAAAAGATGGTTTTCGTTTTCAAAACTTATCATTCCTATTTGTGGTCCGGGAATATATGTTTGATGTTCGTGCTCTCGTTAGGGTGTTAACCCCCGAGTTGTTGTTGAATTGGTGGTGTGAGCGTTGAGTCGTTCTCCACACAGCTGTCGTGGTAGCCTCTGTGAGGGGTGTGATATTGGTATTGGATGTTGTCGCCTCGTAGCGGTTTATGCGTTATCGCATATATGCGAGTTGTTAGAGATCGGGTTGGTATGATTGTGTGCATAGGTGATTGTTCCGCGTTGTGTCGATTGCTTGTTATATTGTTACCTTGGTTCCGTTGTTGTAAGTTTCGGGGGCGAGGTCAAAAGTAATACCCATACTATTTTGACTTCTATATCTTCTCTTTCTCCAGTCTATCGATTCGCTCGTGTTCATTGATACCTTCTGAACTTGATCTATACCTTGGTTTCATCATTCGAATGAGCTGTAATCTGGTTTTGAGTCGATCTGGTTATCGCTGTGACTTTTCCGAATTCGGTTCGACTATTGTGAATCTTGTTCGGAAGTAACATCTTTTGGTTCTAATAGTTCTTTTATTCAAAGTGGATCTGATTTTGAACTTCTGTATTTTCGGCTCTATCAACTCGTTTATGCTCGTTAACATTTCTGAACTTTCCCTATCCCTTGCTTTTGTTGATCGAACGAGGGTGGTATTATTTCGGAATGACTCGTTTGTCGTTTTGACTTTTCAATCGCTATTCCCTTTCCTGTGGATCTTATGGGAATGCACGTCTTGCTGTTCTCACCGGTCATCCAGGAGTTGTTGTTTGAATTTTATTATCCTACGTGTTTCGGACATGATCGTTCGATTTTTGTTGTCTCAATCGTTTGTTTGTTCGCTTTTGTTCTCGTCGTGATTGTTGAGCGTTCGGGCTCCTTCGTAATTCCCTTAAGTTCGGGAAATTAGTCTCGTTTTCGATCTTCCAATCTTTAGGCGGTGGAATTCGTATTTGTTCGGGCGTTTGGCTCGCATTTTGATTGATGAACCGTTGGGTTGGTCAATCATATTGATTTTTGTTCGTTGTGTTTTGTGATTGTTCGGATAATTGACTTGATTGTATTATCCGTTTAATGACGCTTGTCACTCGTTGATTTTATTATGTCTCTACCGGTGACGTTGTGTTAGTCGCCCTAGAGCGTATTTTCTCGCCGTATGTCTCTTTGCGTTCCTTGCGGCGTTTCGCCGTCGGGCGCGAGTCTTCGGTTTTGTATCTCGTCGAGTTTTCTTGGCAAGGGATATTGCTTCTCCTACTTATTTTAAGTTTCGGACGAAACTTCTTTTAAGGAGGGTAGAATGTAATATCGCAATTTTCGATTTTGGTAAATTTCTTTTTTAGTAGAGTCCGTTTTGACGGCTCGCTCATGACCGTTTCATCATTCTGAGAATGATTAATTCTACACTTTTTGTCATCCGAGTTCGTTTCGGTGTTGTTTTGTTGAGTTCTGTGCTTTTTAGCGACTTTTCCGCACTTGAGTTCGATTCTTGCGAATCTCGTCCGAAACTGCTGTTTCGAGTTTCCCGCAAGTCCGTTTAACTTTGTTAGACGTGTTGTGAACTTCGGTTTTGTTATTCGATCACGTATAGTGATTTCCGGGCATTTTGGGCCATTTTGTAATTTCTTGAAAGTTACGGGTATACATATCTATATTTGTCGTCTTGACTCGTTTCTTGGTCGCGTATGATTAATTATTGCATTACGTTTTCATCTCGAGTCGTTGACGTCGTCCGCAAACTTTTCGTCGTGTCCGTTCCGTGCGTTTTCGGAAATCGAGGCGTCGGGTCGTGGCGGCTGAGCAGCTGGCCGGACGGTTGCGGGGCCCAGCCGGACGAGTCTTGGACAACGGCCGAGCGAGCACGCGAGAACCGCGTAAGCGCACGCTTCTGGCCGGGGCCTTCGCCTTCTTCAGCGATGTAGCGCCTGCTGTCGAGTCGGCCAGACGTCTGCTATCGGGCACGGGCGGAGGATTACGAGGTTACGGACTCGGTCGGGAGTCGGCGGTAGCGCACGCTGCGTCGGTCGTAGCGCGCTACCGGAAGGGTAGCGCCTGTGCCGGCCGACTAGCGTACGATGCAGGAAGAGTTTGTCGATCCAGTGGCTCTTTGGGCCAGTCGGCTAGCGCGAGGCTTCCGGCCGTAGCGCACGCTAGCGAGTCGGGCGGTCGAGTCACGGTCGGCGGGGTGGTCGGTGGTGCCGGGTCATGCGGGCCATGGCCGAGAGTGCTCGGCCCGTCTTGGCCGATAGCGCACGCTAGGCGGGAAGGCTAGCGCACGCTAGTTCGGCCCGATATATAAATGACAGACCGGCGACTTTCTCCGTCATTTTTCATTTCATTTCTCTTGGTCCATGGTGAGGTTTGGAGGAGACGAAACCATGTTGTTGAACAACAAATCCATGAAGTTCTTGAGGTTATATCACCGATCAATCGTCCTATAACATCCTTCGATCCATCGAATCAAGGTTAGATCTTTAGAACCCTACTTTTGGGTAGATTTGGGGGTTTTCGCGTTTTCGTCCGATTCATTCCGTTTTATCGATTAATTCATGATGAATATGATTAATCTTGTTGGTATTCTTAGTTTCCCTACGGATTCATGGTATATTTCGTGATTTTTACGGAATCGAGAGGGTTTGGTTGTGGTCCGCCCTCGTTGTTGTTTATATACGAATATACATGAATCGTAGGCGGGTTTTCGGGTGTATTCCAATTCCGTATTCATTTAGAAATGGTTGTGATTGTATTCTTCGAATCGTTAGGTTCGGTTTCATTGGTTCCTAGCGTTCGTCGGTGACTTTCCTTTCCGTTCGTTGCGTCGTCAATAATTCAAGGCAAGTATTTTTGGAAACCTTTATGCTTAACATGAAATGGTAATGTATATTGTGTATGCTTGACTCACCCTGGGAGGGTCCGACGGGGCCTCGGGGAAATCTATGACTTCACTCTGGATTCATGAGTTTTTTTCGCTAGCCAGCTCGGGAGGGTCCTTAGAGGCCTCGGGTGGGATTCGTGGCTTCGTCCCGGTCCTAGGCGATGCCTGTGCGTGATTTGTTTTGTGAAATGGCCAGCTCGGGAGGGTCCTTAGAGGCCTCGGGTGGGATTCGTGGCTTCGTCCCGGTCCTAGGCAAATTGTTTGACTGTTTGTTTCCGGAAAAGACATGTCTGGTTTTGACTTTTGAAAATGATATTGGTGCATGTACTATGAAATGTGTAAGCGATTGGTTTGCCTTGATTACTTGTACTAGCGTAATTTCTAACCCCTTTGGGGACCCGTTGTCGGGGAAATTCTTGTTATGGATTTCAGGTTATGTTCAGCCAGACGAGCGGGCACTGGGATGGTACGAGGATGTCGGCCAAGGTTGTTGACATGTGCAATTGAGTCTTGTTATTTCCTACTGTCTCTTTTGATGTGGATGTTTTCCAAATTGTAAACTTATAGATTGTACTCGCGAGTACTTAGGCTTTTCCTTTCGGATTGTGTTTGGACTTCGTTGGAGTTACCGTATTTGTCGGTTGATGTTTATTATGCCGGTTGTACCGGACGTGTTGTTTTATGTTCTTGTTGTTAACAATTGTTTCCTTGCTAACCGAGACGGTTAGTCGAGAGGTGTTTTCTTATGTTAGCCTGGTGGATCCCATGTAGGGGTCCACGGCACTGTAATACACCTCGAATATCTTGGGGGTGTTACACATCTCTGGTGTCGAGTAGGAGGAGAAGGAGGATCAGCAACCGCATCAGAACCAGATTGTGATGCTTCTTCTTGTCGTTTCTTTAATTTCTCGGCCATGATCTTCTCATCCACCAGGTCATAACCACCACGAGACATAGTGTGAGGGCAATTGTTCAATTTTTGAATTTCTTGTGCCTTACTTCTCTTTATCTGTAATAATTATAAAGCACAAAATATATTATTTACAGCATGAACAACACTGAGTTAAAAGATATCTGCTAATGGTTTTTTAGAACATGAACATGATCATGCAAAATAGTTTCAAATAGAATATATAAACAAAATAAACTCAAAATGATATGGATATGCAGTCAACCAAACAGCTTTATACCATGGCATTAATTTATAAAGAACAGTTTAAAGAAAAACACACACTCAGTAGTAATAAAAACATTTACTCCTTTTAAATTTGAAGAGTAGTGAAAAAGTAAATACAAGTACAATGAATAATTTTTCTGAAGTTATACTAATATTGACTTGGATGAGATTTAATTACTTACCTCCCAGTTCGGGTCTAATCGACTTTTTTTAAATTCATCCCAGTCATCCGAGGAGATATTATACTTCAAACAAGGATCCATGTTCTTGTAACCTCCGAACACCCATGCCCTAGACAGGTATGATTTAAATTGTCTCCATTTTTCGCCCACCGACTGTGGAATCTTTTCCTTTCTTTGTTTTTCGTTCGCGATATCGAAGTTGTTCTACATTTAATAAAAATATATAAATAGAGAATGATTGGATATGAAACAAATTATTTTCAATTGTAACTGAAATATTCGAGGAATAGAAATTACCAAAACATCCAGCCAAATCATCTCTTTATCATGATCGGGTACAAGTCTCCATGTAGGATGTAAAATGGAAATATGTTCTCGAGCAAGTTTCCCCAAATAACTTGACAACTTCACGTTATGAGTCCTTTTTGTTTTTCCTGTGACCGTATCGATGTCAAGCGGTAACTTATTCCCATTCATACGTGTTTTAGTCACATCCCTACATCGTGTGGGCTTCCTGATCATTTTTGATGAGGTTTGTGGAGGTGAAGTGTAACGAGACCTAGTGGAAGAATCAGACCTCGGTGGGGTAGCCATCATGTGCCTGTTCAGACAAAACATTTTCCACTTAAACGAGACAATGACTAGCAATTAACATTTTCATTCTAGGAATGTATTTAAACTAAAAGCATATACTTTGTAATGGCAGATAATTTATTAAGTTTTATTTACTCATATCAGATTACCATTCATATCCTTTTGTTCCTTATTCACCGTCTAAATATTTTACAGTGTTCATAATTCATTAACAATTACTTAACTTATTCATTCGACACTTTTATCTTGAACTGAAACTTAACAATACTAATTTTTTTTTTTTGTGCAGCTTGGTTTTTTGTCGGATGATAATGGAAAAAACAGCAATAACATCCAATCTTTTTACTATGGGCTAATTGTAGACAAGACATATAGTTCAAAAAATAACAACCCTTACAATTCAACAAGATAAATTAAGGAAATGTACTTAAAATTATATATGAACGTTCTCCCATATGCCTTCGTCAAGATCACTACGAGTGGCATGCATACCATCCGTTTCATTTTCATCAATGGGAGGTATGCGTGTTGAGAAAGAAAGAGTATCATAGTTATCGAACATTGAATATTCATTCTCATTAGACACGTCTACGCTTCTGCCCTGAAGAACCACCGACCATCTTTCATTACATGGGTCATTTATGTAAAACACTTGTCTTGCTTGGTATGCCATGATGAAAGGCTCGTCTTTATAAGCAACCTTGTGAAGGTCTACAAATGTAAATCCCAATTCATCAACTTGTACACCAGTGTTATTATCATTGATTACACTTAAAAATAGGGATTCTAAATTTAACATAATCAACCTCCCAAATCTCTTCAATAACTCCAAAGTAACTTGTGCAAGCCATAATAGGATTTTTATCTTTTGAACTAGAAAAGTGCATGGACTCAGCTTGAAGAGTAACTCCACCTTGCACGCATTACTCCTGTCATCCTGTGACTTAGTGTAGAATGAGAACTTATTGATGTCGTACCCACTCCAAGTTATGACATCAAACTTAGGACCATGTGCTAGCCATTTCAATGTATCAGAAGCACTATCATCAAGACTAACTTTTTCTTTAAACCACTTCAAGAAAGTCTTGTTGTGCTCGGTCAACACCCATTTTTCACTCATCCGAGAATTTTTGGACTTCACAAGAGCCTTATGAGTAGACATGTAAGGAAGAACCTCATCAGTATTATTCAATATATACAAATGAGCTTGAAGCACTTCCTCGCGACTCTTTGTTTTAATCTTCAAACCCGTGTACCCTTACCTCCACATCTTCCATCATGACGAGACTTGGCAACCCTACACCTTACGCTTGTGACATGTAGTCCATGCAAAACTCGATGGCTTCTTACGCAATGTACCTTTCAACAATGGATGCTTCGGGATGATTTGGATTTCTTGTATACCCTTTCGGGATTTTCATGTATCGTTCAATTGGGTACATCCATCGAAAATAAACAGGGCCACACTCTCTTATCTCTCTTACTAAATGAACAATTACGTGAACCATGATGTCAAAAAATGAGGGAGGAAAGTACATCTCTAGTTGACACAAGATATTAGCAGCCTCCTTTTCCCAATCATCCAACACTAAAGGGTCAACTACTTTGCTACATAAAGCATTGAAGAAATAGCACAGACGAGTTACAACATGCCTAACTTTTTTAGGCAAAATGTCACGTATAGCCACTGGTAGGAGTTGTTGCATCAGTACGTGGCAATCATGAGACTTTAAGCCAACTAATTTAAGGTCTTGCAATGACACAAGACTCTTAATATTTGAAGAGTAACCTTGTGGCACTTTAACGCCTCGAAGACACTGGCAAAAACTTGTCCTTTCTTTTTTTGATAAAGTATGACATGCTGGGGGCAGGTATGTTCGCTTACCTACTGATTCAGGATATAACTCTGGTCGTATTCCCATCTCAACTAGATCTTTACGAGCGTTCACACCATCTTTAGTCTTACCTCTAATGTTGAGAAGCGTGCCGACTAAACTATCACACACATTTTTTCCACGTGCATAACATCTATACAGTGTCGCACATCTAGATCACGCCAGTATGGAAGATCAAAGAATATCGACTTTTTTTTCCATATGTTTTTCTCAGTATCCTTCTTTTGGGTCTTTCCGAATATTGTATTCATGTTCTTGACTCGCTCATAAACTTGGGCACCAGTTAAGGGTGTCGACGCCATGCCGTGCTCTTGACATCCATCAAAAGCTTTTTTCAATCTACGATGCGGGTGATTACATGTGAGAAACTTCCGATGTCGAGTGTAGGCAGTCTTTTTCCATGTTTCAGCTGTATGTAGCTTGTGTCTTCCTCACATATAGGACATGCTAGATGCCCCTTAACACTATAACCACTCAAGTTCCCATATGCTGGAAAGTCATTAATGGTACAGTATAATATTGCACGTAATCTAAAACTGTCCTGGCGGTATCCATCAAACACATCAACCCCTTTCTCCCACAACATTCGTAAGTCTTCAACCAATGGGATTAGATAAACATCAATATCATTTCCCGGTTGTCGCGGGCCTGAAATCATCATAGATAACATGATATATCTTCGCTTCATACACAACCAATGGGGGAGATTGTAAATTATGAGCATAACGGGCCACAAACTGTGCTTAGTGCTTAAGTTAGCAAAGGGATTCATTCCATCTGCAGCGAGTCCAAGCCTAAGATTTCTTGGCTCACTCCCGAAATCAGGAAAGAGATGATCAATCTTTTTCCATTGTGGAGAATCAGCTGGATGGCGAAGGCATCCATCGAGATATCCTTTTATCGCATGCCACGAAAGGTTCATTGCATCATTTGCATTGGCAAATAATCGCTTAAACCTTGGAATTATTGGAAGATACCATAACACCTTATTTGGAGGACCCCGATTCGTTTCTTCATCACTATCACAATCGGTGGACTTCGATTTGTATCGTGAAACTCCACACCTCGGGCACTTGTGCGGCTTCAAACTCTTTTCTATATAATATACAATCATTGGGGCATGCATGTATTTTCTTATACTCCATACCCATCGGACATAATATTTTCTTCGCATCATAGTTACGGTTTGGCAATGTGTTGTTTTTCGAAGCATCTCCTTCAATAACTCAAGTAATTCGGTGAAGCTCTTATCACTCCGACCATTTCTTGCCTTCACATTGACCAATTTTAAAGCTGGCAGAGGACGTGTGAAATTTTGGCACTGGATACAATGGTGTCTCCGAGTCACTTTGTAGAGTGTCGTACACATGTGGTTGTTGAAAATATTCATGTCCGACGTCCCGAATCATGTCTTCAAATCGATCTTCCATATCTACATCAGCGTGCTTAGTTGGAATATCTGCCACTTCACCATGCCATATCCATGTTGTATAATTTTTATTAATTCCATCGCAAAGAAGATGTTCCCGAATAAGGTCAACTTCATGTCTCCTCCCATTCAAACAGTTGATACAAGGACAAAAATATTTTCCATCCTTGGGCTCTGATTGATTGCGTTGACCAAATTCTAGAAAATGTTCAACTCCATTCTCGTACTCATCGCTTATGCGACTTGCTTTCATCCAACTATGATTCATTTTTTCTATTACATGGAACACCATTTTCAAAATATAATATTAGAAAATTTGCATCAATAAAACTACATGAGTTGTTAAAACATAAGAAAAACTAAAAGACCTACTAGGACTGTGTAAATTATTTGCAGAATTCTCTTCATTTAAAAATAAAATTCTTGTAGGATTATAATCAAATCCTGAATATAACAAACAGAAACACACATCCAAAAATCCAATTCGATGTTTGGATTAAATGAACATCTTGGTGCATTTTGTGGTGATGTGATGGACATGAGTCAATCATAATATGTTTGGTTGAGTGGTTAATTTTGGTTTTGGGAAAAAACAAGGCTAATAAAATGATATAAACTTGAGTTAAAGAGGTGCATATCAGAAAACAACAGGGCCTAATGGTTTGATTCAACCGGACTTGTTATGAAACTAGGACTGTGAACTACCCAACAAACTATGTAGTAGCCTAGTTTTACAATTTAATACAAACTACAATACTTAATACAAACCAGAAAACTTCAACAACCTAAACCATCGACCAGCAAGAAAAAAAAAAGTTTTGGCCAGCCAAAAAAATTTCAGGCTAGTAGAAAAACTCAGACCGGTAAAAAAAAGTCATCCCGTGAGAAAGGCGACATCGGACTTGAAAAAAAAATTCCGTCTAGCAAAAGTCCGACCGGTTTGAGAGTTATGCTTAAGAGAAGATGGATTCTTGCACAATACAACTTCTTAAGGGTCTAACTTTGGTCGATTTAAAACCATATCAAATAATCGATATTAGGCGAAACTTTACACTAGCATAGAAGGCACATCATACTTACTACTGACCAAATTTTGCATTGATCAAATTATATTAAGCAGCTAACGAGTCATCGTAAACTGACCGGCAAAGACTCTTCTAAAAGTTTACTTGGCAATTTTGTAGAAGGAATGTTCTGCACAAAGGCTACATTTAGATTCAAACCTGTCTTTTCTCAGACGTCATGAAAATAAATGATTCACACTTTCAGAATCTTACGGATGTCTAGTTTATGTTAGGAAAAGGCGGTTTCTGTATACGATCCCAACGAGCAAGAAATGTCGGTTCGAACAAAACTGTGCAAGCTGACAGAAAAACTACTTGTGCTACCATTTTGTAAACTGTCATAAATTCTATACTCAATATATTGCTATCAAATTTTATAGGTTTACAGAAAACATATCAGGCTAAAACATATCAATAATTCAGATCAATCCAACAACATTTGGCCTCTGTAATAGGGCCTCAAAAATTGAGTTTCAGAGCAAACATCATCAAGTACAATTTTCACACATTTCGCCCTACAATGACTAATTTTAACGATTTTCTTAAAAATATCAATTCAACTTCAATGAATCTGATTTTTTATACCACATCTATATCTAACCTAACAAGGTCTTCCCAGAAATGTCCAGTTTGCAAATTTCAAGTCATTAGCACGTGAATTTAGGCCAGTACAGTAGCCAAAAATTAACAACATTTATCACCGAAAAAAAAAGAGAAATAAACAAGTAACAAAAATCAAGAAATCTCACCTTGTATTAACGGACTGCCGAGCTAGACTTCTGGGCCGGAATCGATCCTAATAATAGGTGGTTCTTCTTCTGCGCGACTGCACAATGATTGAGTCAGAGCCTCCCCATCCTTCGGCAGTTCATGTTTTGGGACGGGGGTCAAGTTACATAAATGAGAGAGGCTATCCGGCGATCCAGGGCGGAGGTAAAGCGCAAGGTAAGCTTTAGCTTTTGTTTCCGGTTTGATGTTTGTGGCGGGTTTACCGATTTCTTTTCTAACCGGATCGGAGAAAGCAAACCGAAATTTATTTCATCAATAGAATCATTAGGGTAGAGTTAAGGTCGTCGCATCTATCGGAGAAAAGAAAGAAAACGAAGTGAGAGGAAAAACCAAGAGTCCACCTCCGTGAACGAGTTCGCAAGGAAGAAGACGCTCGGGGAGGTTGGTGACGATCGGGGTGGGAGGAAAAACTTTGGTTTGTTTTACTGGGGTGAGTAAAATTTTAGGAAAAACTCGGTTTGTTTTAAGGTTGGTGACGAATCGGTTTGTTTTAGGCTTTTTTAATTAAATTTGTTTACATCGGTTGCTTTTCAACCGATGTAAATAAGTAAATACTACATCGGTTCTGTTGGAAAACCGATGTAAATATATTAAACATTTTACATCGGGTACTTTTAACCGATGTAAATAAGGATAATATTACATCGGTTTTCCTACAACCGATGTAAATTCATCAACATTTTATATCGGGTATTATGAACCGATGTAAAGCTAATTTATACTCAACTTTTACATTGGTTATTTTTAACCGATGTAAATAAGGGTAATAGTACATCGGTTTTCCTGCACAACCGATGTAAATTCATCAACATTTTACATCGTTTTTTAGAAACCGATGTAAAAGTTCCGAAATTTTTTATTTACATCGGTTTTCTCTCATAACCGATGTAAAATCGATGCATTTTTTTTACATCGGTTTACATTAAACCGATGTAAATTGAGTGTCGTAAAATGCATATTTTGTAGTAGTGCTATTATATCGATTGTATATCCATATCTTGAATCTGTGCAACTCGGTTGGTAATTTTTGTGTTCTTGAGGAACCTTGAACATTTAAAGTTCGATTAAATATTTCAATGGGTTTCCCTTTGGGTGTTGGGCGTATTTCCCATTGTGTTTGGTTGTTATGCTTGTAATAATAATTATTATTATTTGTATTCTCGTAGAGGTTGTAGGTTTCAGGGCTTTTCAGTCGAGCTGTGTTCTTCGGAGTATTCACGGGTCGACTATCGAGGCAAATATATTGTCTATATAATTCTGTATTTGGTGAATTGAAATTGCGTATTTGATTTTGTGATGGTTTGTTCGTTCTCATTAAATGTGGTTTATGTGATTGTTCTTTATAGATGACACGCTGTATTGATGTTGCTCTTGGACATTTTTTGTTGTCGAATTGTATAGGTTGTGACGATCGTGTTGCTTTGTTTATACACTTGGATGTGTATTGTGCCGTGTTGTTGATCTATGAACATATTGTGTGTTGATTGTGTATTATTCTTGATGGTTCTTATGATGTTGACAATGTATATTGTGGTGTGATTGAATGTGAATGTTGTGTGTAGTGTTGCTAAGTTCACTCGTGTTGATTCGACAGAGCCATGAGAATACATGGCAGTGGTCCATGGGGACGGAACGTAGTAATGTTGGATTTTGATCATATGTAATATGGCAGAATCATCAAAACTATTTCAAGATTGCATACACACGATATAGATGAATTTAATCTAGTCTAACTAGTATATTCATGCAGTCTAGAATACACCTTTGATGCGTGAATGATTCTCAGACCAGATCCATAGAATGTAGCTTTAGGACTCCACGTGTCACCCCTATACTGTTATCCATACAGCAGATCTTGAATCGCCTCGAGTCTTAAGTTTAGAGCACGATTAAGATGAAGAACTCTAAGAACTCCTATTCTCTCCACACTTGCGGCTACATAATGTATTAGGGTTGAATGATTTTGTATTTTGGATCTAGTAACACACATTAGTTTTTCCATACATATGTCTAGTTATTAAGAGTGATAAATAACCCAGATATTCAAGGTAAGAGAGTGTCATTGTCTCACAAGGAAAAGCCAACAAGTAATCGCCACATTGAGCTCGACCGACTTACACGCCCGGCCCTCGGCCCTACACGGGCCGTGTCCGATCGGCCTGACACGGGCCATGTCTGATCGGACCAGTCGGGCCTGGACCAAATGGCCCGCGTGGCATGCTCGTCCAACTGATGTGTCCGCGTGTCCCATGCATTATATCTACACTTCTAAATTCATTTTTACCCTTATTCACATTTGGACTCTAAGTCCAGTTGATTCAGTCTCCTGATTTGTGCATGACCTTGTAGGTTTAGTTATGATTAGCTATGAGTATAATTCTCAATTAAACTCATCAGACTGAACGTGGTTTCCAGCTAAACATTTCAGTCACTAATTATCAACTGAATAAAACCTATAAACTATTGCATGAGTTATGCACATTGATTGAAGGACACCATTTGCACTTGTCCTTGAGAACAAGTGTGCATCTGATTCCCTTTACTGCTTCTGTCCTTATATGAACATAAGGTAAGATACCCCGTCATCCTTATGCAGTTCAAATGTGTTTCTCAAATCTCCGAGTCATATTGTTTAAACAAATGACTAATCGTAATTAGGGCTGTAAATGGACCGAACCATACCGAACTATGATATGTTTGAGTTCGGCTCGCATACTGTCGAACCGAAGGTTCGATTCGGTGCGATTTATGCGAACCTAAAATTTGAAGGTTTTTGTTCGAGTTCGCATGCTTTTAGAGTAAATATTCGGTTCTATTTGGTCTGATATTTTCGAACGGTTCGCAAATAGTTCGATTCGACACAACATTTTGCATTTATCTCTAAAATTCAAAATGAAGTATGAATTCTGAAATGCCTAAATACTATTACACCCCATCAGACCGGATATTTTCGAACCGTGCGGTCCGGTCTGTGAACTTCTAATTTTACGGTTTGAGTTTGAGGTTTGATTCTTCGAATCGAGTCCCGAGCCAAACTTTTTCGAATCAAATAATGCGAGCCGAATCGAATTTTCGGGTTCGATCACAGCCCTAATCATAATCTATCTGAGCAGGACCATGCATTTTACAATCCCAACTCTCCGAGATGCCCTTACGGACATAATCACAAGATATGGAGGATAATTCCATCTTGTACATCCAAGTACCTGCCCTCGATTCATATTAGCCCGAGTACTATTTTTATAGACCATTTTCTTTTATAAGCATTGTACAGCTTATAAATAAGAGGATCTCCTATTTCTTTTCTACCTCATTTCAGTACACTCCTTTGCACTTCCAATCGTCCATTATATTTCTAAACTTATTTTCAAGCCTCTGCAATGTAAGGAATCAGTTGGGGAAGCTTGTTGATCCTTGTTTAAGTGTATTGAAGTTAGATTTACCAATAGATCATTTCTATGTCGACTTAAGGTTAGTTTGGCTCAACTCTTTGTGTAATCCTTTCAATTTTGGATGTTGTTGAACTTGTGTGTTCAATTTCGCTGATGTGTGAGTAGGTTTCTTGAAGCATATATCTGTTAGGAATATGCCCTCGAATGCCACTTCGAGGATGAGAGAGTGAGAGCATTGTATTGTAATTATGAACATAAATATAATAAGGCATTTATTATTGCCATATTATTGTATATCATCGGCATCGTGATTTGCTATATAGAATAATAGTCCTTGTATTTGAGAGCAAACATTCCACTCCTTATGAAGATATGAAGATAGGCAGTGGAAGTGTTTAGGGCTCGAATGCTTATTGCAAGTCGCACTACTAAAAAAAGGGGCTTTATTGTTGAGTTATGTCAGTTTTTTGTTATGTGTCGCTAAATATATAAAATTAGAACAGTTTTCCTATTTAACATCTAAGTGTCGCTGATTGCTCACACAGACATATCACTAATCTAGGCATCAGTGATTCCTGACACTAATGTATCAATAACAAAAGAAAAGAAAAGAAAAACACTGAAATATGCTCTAATATGACCATTCATTAATAATACATCTCAACCGTCCATTATCAACTCAAAAGAGTCATTATTCATTCTTTACTTTCTATCCACTGACTATAGTCTCCACTCCATTATTTCTCCTGAATCTCTTCGGCATCTTCTTCGCATCTTCCAGACCGAAAAAGCGCCTAATCGATAATCGCAGATTCATCTCAGTTCTCTCATCCTTCAATCGATTGAGGCTATTCATGAACCCAGCCCTAATACATACTCGTCGGTTTTTGATATCCCAGACTCATCTAAGTTCTCTCATCCTTTAATCGATTGAGGCTATTCACGAACCAAACCCTAATACATACTCTTCAAAGGTAAATCTCGAAGCCATATGTTGGTTGACTTTGTTTTTAGTATAGGCTTGTTGTAACTTGTTAATTGTTATATTAGTTTGATATTTTGAAATCAAGTTCAACTCTAGGGCTTTGTTATATGTTCCATTTTAGGTCTTTAATCCAAAGATGTCAGCTAGAATATGAGATTGTATGTGGTTTTCTTCTATTTTTAGTTCATGGTTTGTTGTGGTTTTCAATTCTAGTTTTTACTCTTATAGAAATCAAAGATGATTGCTCGAATTTGGGATTATATAGGCTTTTATGCAAGTATTCTTATTGTCTATCAATGTGTTTATCCCATTAGTAATTTAGTACTTAATATTGATTGTATTGTTGTGCCGATGTTTGAGCATATTTGAGACTTATTGTTGATTTATTAGCAGATTTGGGACATTTCATTGATGTATTGTTTCATTTTAAATTTTTTTTTCTTAAGTAACTCTAGGTGTGAACTTTTTTTATACTAAAACTTGTATGTTTAATACCAAAGACCAAGAAATAGAATGAGTCAAAATCAAGGTTTTAGATGTGAAGATTACAGTAATTTAGGAGATATGGTGAATGATGCTTTTGAGCATTGTGATAAAAATCCTAGATCTTTTAGGGATGTGCTTGAAGATGCCGAAAAACCTTTGTACCCGGGCTCAAAATATTCTAAACTTTCAGGTCTAATGAAACTTTACAATGTTAAAGGACACTATGGGTGGTATGACAGTGGGTTTTTCAAATTTGTTAGAGGTTCTTGATGAGTTAATGCCAAATGGTAATAACTTGTCGAAGTCAATGTATGAGGCCAAGAAAATAATGAAGGTATTTGGCTTAAACTATGACAGAATACATGCATGTCCTAATAATTGTATTCTCTATAGGAATGAATTTGCAAATTTAAATGAATGTCCTAGTTGTGGGGTGTCTAGGTGAAAGACGAGAAATGGTAGGTCCAGAAAATGTCAAACAAAATTGCCTGAAAAAGTCTTGTGGTATTTTCCCCCTATTCCTAGATTTAGGAGACTATTTCAATCACCAGAAACTGCTAGGAATTTGACATGGCATGATAATGATAGAGTTAAGGATAGTAACCTTCGCCATCCGGCCGATTCACCGACTTGGCAATCGATTGACAACAAATGGCCAGATTTTGCCCAAGAGCCGAGAAATCTTCACTTGACTCTATCCTCAGATGTGATTAATCCACGTAGCACACTTAGCAATACTTATAGTTGCTGGCCTGTTTCATTGATAAAATATAATCTTCCTCCATGGTTATGCATGAAAATGAAGTTTATGATGTTGTCTCTGCTTATATCAGGCCCTAAACAGCCGGGAAATGACATAGATGTTTACTTTGCACCTTTGATTGACGACTTAAAAATTCTATGGGATGTATGTGTTGATGTGTTTGACGCATATAAGAAAAAAAGTTTTCAGTTAAGGGCTGTTTTGATGTGGACAATTAGTGACTTCCCGGCGTATGGGAATCTGTCCGGGTGCACTGTGAAGAGATATTACGGTTGTCCAGTTCGTGGGATTAACACAAATGCATTTTGGCTGCCACATAGTCAAAAAATGTCATATATGGGTCATTGTCCAATTGAGGATAATTCATCTAAACGTCTCTCTGGTCTAGACGTTTTTAACTCGGTATCTGGAATTGACACCAAATTTGGGGAAAAGGTCCAAAAGAAGAGAAAACATGATGAGGGTGGTGAGTGCGAGGGTGATGATGACGGTGAGTGTGGTGTAGATGGCGAGGGTGAGAGCAATGAGACTGTCGCTAGATTGTTCAAAAAGAAATCAATCTTCTTTGAATTAGAGTACTGGAAACACTTGTTAATTCGCCATCAGTTAGATGTAATGCGCATTGAAAAAAATGTTTGTGAAAGCATCTATGGCACATTACTTAATCAATCGCGAAGGACAAAGGATGGACTTAATGCTAGAAAAGATTTATCACATCCTGATTTGAGTAACAAGTTAAATAAAGTCTCCATCACATTAGCTTATGATGACCAAAGCAAAACCCTAAACCCTGCCCCATTCACTCTAAATAAGAAAGAAAAAAATTATTTTGTGAAACTTTACAAGGTGTTAAGGTCCCTGATGGTTATAGTTCCAACTTTAGAAACCTTGTCTCTATGGATGAGTGTCGTATTCACGGGCTCACGTCACATGATTCTCATACTCTAATGCAACAGATTCTGCCCTTAGCTATTCGAAATTACTTGTCAAAAAATGTCAGATCTGTCATAACTAGGTTGTGCTTCTTTTTCAATTCCCTATGTTCTAAACTAATACGACCTGATTCCCTTGACCAATTACAACAAGAACTTCAAGTCACCTTATCCAGTCTAAAAAATGTAATCTGCCTCAACTACTTAGCGTACACTACGTACTCTACGTAATGTGCGCTAAGCCTGCCCGTTAGCATACGTAAAAGACGAAGTCTAGCGTACACTAACTTATGTACTGACTGTCTTCTCTGATCAGCTGACTGACTTGCCTGATGATATAACGTACGTTACGTACCAAACGTAGCGTACGTTACTCATTCCCGATAGCGCACGTTAATATACATATCTTAGCGTGCGCTAACAGTGCATGGCAGTTTACTACTGGGCAGAAAACTTGAGCTAAAGGTGATGAAACTCATGAAATCTTTAGTGTTATAGCATGACATCTCCGAGCATATTATGCTTATACGGTTTGTGAAAGATCTTACGGATTAAACGACTTCGAGATGCAAGAATACGTATAATCATCACAACACCATAATTCATCTTGATCATCAAGAAGATATTCTAAGTTCAATCCATTCCATGTCCCAAAACGTATGATTCCTTTATGTAAAGACATAAGAACTTGGTAATCTCCATATACTGGTCATAATCGGTTTTGAAGCTACATGAATATGCTTAGGAGTTCAAACACTAAAAGGTTCAATGGTTTAAACAATGAGGAAGTACCGAGACATCGAAAATATCCTTCTAACAACATGATGTTCGACTACGTACGAATTTAACTGACTAGATAATCCCAAATCATGATCAAAACGTCCTTCAGAATACTACTAATATTGGTGAAGAATCATCTACCTCAAAGTAGTGAAGAACATGAAGGAACTCGAAGAAATCCAACACCGAGAGCTTGAACACCAACCTCCAATGATCTACAATCTTCAACTCGAGTTAGGATGACGATATGAAGGGTTTAGGATGGAGAGAGTGACTCTCTATGTCTCAGAATTCGGGTTTTGGGAAGTGAAAAGATCTGAAAAATGAAAAGTATGCTGTCCTATATATAGAAATGGGTTATTAGCGCGCGCTAGTCCATAAACATAGCGTGCGCTAACGGTCATACGAAGCTTACTGACTTCACTGTACTCAGCGTTTAGCATGCGCTATCCTCATATCATTAGCGTGCGCTACCGCGTTGACATAGCTTTTCCCGAAAGCCGTCCAGGTTCATCCCGACATGATCCGACCGAGATCCGCAGCCGATCTCACCTACCACCCTGTCTTAATCATGCTGAATACGTATAGCGTGCGCTAAGGTTCATGCACAACGTGCGCTACGGATCCAAAGTAGTGTACACTACACTTAGTCGATAGCGTGCTCTACATGCGCAGAATCACAATCTAGATCACATTCATGAAATCATGCGCTCAACAACACCGGATCATGAAATACGGAGAATAATACTCAGATCAAAATGCAACAATTACAATATCATAAGGTTCAAATACATATCAGAAATCTCGGGTATTACATCCTTCCTCCCTAGAAAGAAGTTTCGTCCCGAAACTTAAGATGAAAACAACTCTGGATATCTAGTCTTCATATTGTCCTCCGTTTCCCAAGTGGCCTCTTCAGCTCCATGTCGTGACCATTGTACTTTAACCAAGTATATTGGTTTATTCCTCAATTGTTTGATCCGACTCTCAAGTATCTTGATTGGTCTCTCTTCAAAGGTGCCGTCATTAGCTATCTCGATCTCGGCGAAGTCAATGATATGACTGGGATCTGGTACATACTTCCGCAATTGGGATACGTGAAACATATTGTGAACGTGACTCAGTGATGGCGATAAGGCCAACCTGTATGCTAAATCCCCAATTCTCTCGAGGATCTCAAATGGTCCGATATATCTCGGACTTAGCTTACCTCTCCTCCCAAAACGGAAAATTCCTCGTGTAGGAGACACCTTCAATAGTACGTGGTCCCCAATGTCGAACTCTAGCGGGCGACGACGCACGTCTGTATAAGACTTCTGTCGACTCTGGGCAGTTAACAGTCTTTCCCGAATCAATGCTATCTTCTCTTGAGTCTGAACTATCAATTCCGGTTCCATCCCGATCAAGTCCGAAGAATCATCCCAGCACAGGGGTGATCGGCATCTTCTCCCGTACAAAGCTTCAAATGGTGCCATCTTAATAGAATCATGCCAACTATTGTTGTGGGTGAATTCAATCAATGGCAAGTGAACTTCTCAATCAGTTGACCAATCCAAAGCACAAGCTCTAAGCATGTCTTCTACTGTTTGTATAGTCCTTTCGGACTGACCGTCCGTTTGAGGATGATATTCTGTACTAAAGTTTAGCTCGATCCCCAAAGCCCTGTGAACTGCCTTCCAGAAGTACGACACGAAACGACCATCTCGATCTGAAATAATGGTCTTCGGCGTACCATGCAATCTGACTATCTCTGCAATAAATACTCGCGCCAATCTCTCGGGTCCCCAAGTATCTTTAATTCCTAGGAAATGAGCCGACTTGGTTAGTCGATCAACTATAACCCAAATCATGTTCATTCCCGTCTTGGTCCTTGGCATATTGGTGATGAAATCTATCGAGATATCCTCCCACTTCCACTCAGGGATCGAAAGCGGCTTTAACATTCCGGCAGGTCGCTGATGTTCAATCTTAACCTGCTCAAACACTTCGAAACGTACTCTGCTACGTCCTTCTTCATATTTCCCCACCAGAAGTTTTGTTTTAGATCCTTATACATCTTACTGCTGCCCGGGTGAATAGAATAGGGCGCGCTGTGAGCTTTCTTCAGAATTGTCCGTCTCAAATCATCAGTATCGGGAATGCAAAGTCGACTCTGAAATCTCAGAACCCCATCATCTTGTAACACGAATCCTGGGGCCTTTCCTTTCTTTACTTCGTCACATAACCGAAGGATCAGAGAATCGTTCAACTGCTTAGATTTGATTTCCTCGACTAGTGATGAAGTCAGTTCCATCACATATAGTTGCCCTTGGATTCCTGGTGCCCATACTTCAATCCCTTCGCGGATCAGTTCTCGTTGAATGCTGGTTTGGGACGTAAGTGCTTCCAACACTCGAAGGGAAACAGGTTTACGGCTCAATGCATCGGCTACTACGTTTGCTTTCCCCGGATGATAGAGAATTTCCAAGTCGTAATCCTTGATCAATTCTAGCCACCTTCTATGCCTCATGTTTAATTCTTTCTGACTGAAAATGTACTTGAGGCTTTTATGATCTGTAAAGATCTGACAATGAGTGTCGTATAAATAATGTCGCCAAATTTTCAAGGCAAAGACCACAGCTGCTAACTCCAGATCATGAGTCTGGTAATTAACCTCGTACGGTTTCAGCTGCCGTGAAGCATAGGCAATCACCTTATCCTTTTGCATCAACACACATCCCAGACCCTGATTTGAAGCGTCGCTGTATACCATGAATCCATCAGTTCCATCTGGTAACGCTAATATAGGTGCTGTCGTCAGTCTCCTCTTAAGTTCATCAAAACCAGCCTGGCATTTCTCATCCCATGTGAACTTTTGAGTTTTCTGTAATAGCTGAGTGAGCGGATGAGCAATTTTGGAAAATCCCTCTACAAAACGGCGATAATATCCAGCAAGTTCTAAGAAGCTTCGGACTTCTTTCACGTTATTGGGAGCTTCCCATTCCAAGATTGCTTCGAATTTCTTCGGGTCCACCTGGACTCTGTCAGCTGATATCACATGCCCAAGGAAAGTTACTTCCCTAAGCCAGAACTCGCATTTGGATAGCTTCGCATAAAGTTGTTCATTTGTCAAGGTGTTCAAAACCACACGCAAATGCTCAGCATGCTCCTCTGTGTCTGTCGAATAGATCAAGATGTCATCAATGAAGACGACCACAAATTTATCCAAGTATTCTAAGAATACCCGATTCATCAATTGCATAAATACCGGAGGAGCATTGGTAAGTCCAAATGGCATCACTACAAATTCATAATGCCTGTACCGGGATCTGAAAGCAGATTTCGGTATATCTGATTCCTTAATTCTCAACTGATGGTATCCTGATTATAAGTCAATCTTAGAGAATACCCTTGCCCCTTGCAGTTGATCAAACAAATCATCGATTCGAGGTATAGGATACTTGTTCTTGATCGTCACCTTGTTTAGCTCCCTGTAATCAATACATAATCGGAGGGATCCGTCTTTCTTCCAGACAAAGAGAACGGGCGCTCCCCAAGGAGAAACGCTAGGTTGAATATAACCCTTATGTAATAATTCCTCCAGTTGCTTCTTTAGTTCATACATCTTGGTTGGCGCCATGCGGTATGGTGCTCTGGAAATAGGAGCGGCTCCAGGATCTAATTCGATAGTGAACTCCACTTCTCTGTGCGGAGGTAACCCAGGTAGTTCGTCAGGAAATACATGTGAGAATTCATTCACAACTGGAATAGATGAGAGCCCTACTCCTTCCTCTTTCCTCATGGCATAGCACCAAAGTCCATGACATCCTTGCTTCAGTAATTTCACAGCTTTCATTGCTTTGATCAATTTTTTCGAGCTTCCCGGTCTCCATCCTCTGAATAAGTGTTCAGATCCGTCATCAGCAATGATAGAAATGACTCTCTTTCGGTAATTCAGAATATCGCCATAACGGTTGAGCCAATCGTCTCCGAGAATTAAGTCGTCACCATGTATGTCAACTACAATAAGATTCGATGGCCAATCTCTCCCTCCTATAGACACTGGAAAATCTCTAGTTTCTAGGGTTCCCACAATTTTCTCTCCACTCGGTAATCCCACAACATAAGGTTCACAATCATACAAGCACGAGATTTCCAAACGATTAACACAATTCAAAGATATGAAAGAATGCGTGGCTCCTGAATCGAATAAGACACTAACTGGTTGCAAAAGGATCTGAATCGTACCTGATGCAATAGCCGTGTTCTGATCGTATGACTTCTTCATCTCGTAAATACGCAGAGGAATGGACCCAGCGCTGGATGCTTCTCTTTTCCCAACATTCTGCTGCTGGAAACCACTTTGCTGGGTCTCGTTTACACTAGTCTCCTTCGGAACCGGTGCAGGAGTGCGAGTACCAAAAGATCGAGTCGCATTTCCACAAAATGTTGCGCGATGCCCTTCCTATACACACTCGAAACAGGTCACAGCAGGTGCGAAACAGTCACGTCGAACATGCCCCGCTTTGCCACAGTTATAACATTTCTTCCCTGCGTCTGAAACGGTTGGTGCTGCCCGGAACTTCTTTACACCTCGAGAAGGATGCGGCGGCTTCCTGGATGAATGAAATGAGGACTGGACCCTACGAGGCCCACTACTCTTATTCTCCGTGAAGTTGCCAGACACTTTCTGCTTCTTTACTTCCGTTGACTTTTCTACTGCCGCCTCTTTCATATCATAGGCCAGTGCTTTGTCCTGATACTGTCGCAAGGTGGTACATTCAATTTCGGACATATACTGCTGAATTTCCGGCTTCATCCGCATGTCGAAATGGAAGATCCTCTCTGCCTCGGTTCTGACCAAGTGGCGCACATAAGTCAGCTGGTGATTAAAAGTCTTAATCACGTCTGTCACAGATGCCTCTGAATTCTGTGGGGAGAAAAACTCCCGGACTCGGGCCTCTCTAACTGGGCGAGGACAATACTGCGCTTCCATCATTAATTTGAACTTCGTCCAGTCAGCATTATGCTCCTCAGGTCGAATGGCCTCCCACCAGTCGAAAGCCTCCCCGTCAGAAGATACTGGGCGACGGGAACCTTTCTGTCGTTGGGACAGTTAATCCCTGCAAAGATCTTCTCTAAATCCTTCAGCCAATGATCCCAAGAAAGCGTCTCAGCAGAACCGTCAAATTTCGGAGGGTGCAATTTGACCACCTCAGTAAGCCATTTGTCTCCCCGATTATCCTCGTTATGCTGTTGTCCCATCGCCGTCTGCATTCGATCAACAACCTGAGCAAACTGGTTTATCTGAGCAACCACCTGTTGAAGCACTCCCGGCACATTAGGATCTGCATTATTATTAGCTGATCCCTGCTGTCCTCCAGAATGGGAATCGGTTCGACTAGCGGATAATTCTGGGGTAGACGCCGAATCCTCCTATCTCGCATTTCCACATCCGCGTCCACGTCCTCCCCTCAACATACTGTAAACACAAATACTCAATATCCAGGGCAAACTTTCTAAAATAAAGTCCGTCAGTATTTGGGATTAGGAGACTTACAACCACGGTCCACACGACGATGCTGGCTCAGCAGTGATGTTACAAACGACCAATAATCAAATAACGTAAACAGACCCAACTAACCCGACTGCCAAGATATCCATGAATCTTAGCTCCGATACCATATTTTGTAACACCCCGAGATATTCGGAATAATTATAGCGCCGTAAATCCTTTATATAAGAATTTACAAGGCTAATTTGAAGACAACGGAAATAATACAAAAGTGTCATTAATGAAAGGAAATTCAAACCCGTTCGACAATTCAAATAAATTCATTATTACAAAATATTCCCAAGACAACAACAACATAAACGTACTCGAGTACTGAAATAACTGGAAAATAAGACAACATAATCCACATCACTGAGCCACTTCATCGTCATGTCGGATGCTTGTTTGCTTCCCCGCTCCTCGGCTACCTGAACATCAAAACAAATGTCCACCCCCGAAGGGGTTAGCAAAACGATGCTGGTACAAGTATCATAATATAAAAATCACCAGTGCATCATAAAACATACAAAACGGACTTCCGTCATCGGAATCCAATGATGTGAATCCTAACGATTCCATCAACACAGTACGGGGTAATCCAATGATCCAGCGCCCTCGGTATAGATCCCCATGATGATCCCGTCGGACCAATGCATGGTGGAAAACCCGTCCAACGATCCAGCGCCCTCAGCATAGATCCCCATGATGATCCCATCGGACCAACGCATGGTGGACATTCGATCCAGCACCCTCAGCATAGATCCTCATGATCCCCTCGGATCACTTACAACACAACCATTATAATTATACATACACATATGCAAATCAACACGTTCATCAACGTAAATATCATGACAACTCAAGGAATATAGTCACATGTTCAACAACACGAATAAATCGTACACATGATCAATAATGCAATATCAATAAGCTTAAAATACGATACTTGCCTCAAAGATGGCAAGAACAAATCATTCCAACGATCTCAACACACTCGAAGGCCGTCTCCTCCGATCAACGTAGTAAGCTCGAACCTTAATAAAAGAAATAATATAGAATTCATCTCAAGTCGTACGAATGTCTAACAACCCGGTCTACGGCCGAAAGCTCTAAAAATGTAATCTGCCTGAACTACTTAGCATACGCTGCGTACTCTACGTAACGTGCGCTAAGCCTGCCTGTTAGCATACGTAAACGACGAAGTCTAGCGTACGCTAACTTATGTACTGACTGTCCTCTCTGATCAGCTGACTAACTCGCCTGATGACATAACGTACGTTACGTACCAAACGTAGCGTACGTTACTCATTCCCGATAGCGCACGTTAATATACATATCTTAGCGTGCGCTAACCGTGCATTGCAGTTTACTACTGGGCAGAAAACTTGAGCTAAAGTGATGAAACTCATGAAATCTTTAGTGTTAAAGCATGACATCTCCGAGCATATTATGCTTATACGGTTTGTGAAAGATCTTACGGATTAAACGAATTCGAGATACAAGGATACGTATAATCATCACAACACCATAATTCATCTTGATCATCAAGAAGATATTCTAAGTTCAATCCATTCCATGTCCCAAAATGTATGATTCCTTTATGTAAAGACATAAGAACTTGGTAATCTCCATATACTGGTCATAATCGGTTTTGAAGCTACATGAATATGCTTAGGAGTTCAAACACTAAAAGGTTCAATGGTTTAAACAATGAGGAAGTACCGAGACATCGAAAATATCCTTCTAACAACATGATGTTCGACTACGTACGAATTTAACTGACTAGATAATCCCAAATCATGATCAAAACGTCCTTCAGAATACTACTAATATTGGTGAAGAATCACCTACCTCAAAGTAGTGAAGAACACGAAGGAACTCGAAGAAATCCAACACCGAGAGCTTGAACACCAATCTCCAATGATCTACAATCTTCAACTCGAGCTAGGATGATGATATGAATGGTTTAAGATGGAGAGAGTGACTCTCTATATCTCAGAATTCGGGTTTTGGGAAATGAAAAGATCTGAAAAATGAAAAGTATGCTGTCCTATATATAGAAAAGGGTTATTAGCGCGCGCTAGTCCATAAACATAGCGTGCGCTAACGGTCATACGAAGCTTACTGACTTCACTGTACTCAGCGTTTAGCCTGCGCTATCCTCATATCATTAGCGTGCGCTACCGCGTTGACTTGGCTTTTCCCGAAAGCCGTCCAGGTTCATCCCTGTAATACCCGAGATTTCTGATATGTATTTGGAACTTGTGATATTGTAATTATTGCATTTTGATCTGAGTATTATTCTCCGTATTTCATAATCCGGTGTAGTTGAGCAGATGATTTCATGAATGTGATTTATAAATTGTGTTTCTACGCTTGTAGCGCACGCTATCATCTAAGTGTAGCGTACGCTAACTCGGATCCATAACGCACGCTACGAAGGAACCTTAGCGCATGCTATACGTGGTCAATATGATTGAGACGTGTGGTAGGTGAGATCAGGTCGGGGATCTTGGTCGGATTGTGTCGGGATGAACCTGGACGGCTTTCAGGAAAAAGCCAAGTCAACGCGTTAGCGCACGCTACTCACATGAGGGTAGCGCAGGCTAAAGGCTGAGTACAGTGAAATTAGTAACGTTTCAAATAGCCATTAGCGCACGCTATGAATATGGACTAGCGCGCGCTAATAACCATTTTCTATATATAGGACAGCATCCTTTTTCATATTTTCAGATTTTTCACTCCCCCATTCGAATTCTTGAACTTAGAAAGACACTCTCTTCATCCTAAACACTTCTTGCCGGCATCCTAGCCCGTGTTGAAGATTGTAGATCATTGGAGGATTGGTGTTCAAACCTTCGGCGTTGGATTGCTTCGAATTTCCTCCTTGTTCTTCACTACTTTGAGGTAGGTGATTCTTCACCAATATTAGTAGTATTCTGAAGGACGTTTTGATCATGTTTTGGGATTTACCTAGTCAGTTAGATTCACAATTAGTTGATCATCATGCGTTAGAAGGATATTTTGACGTTTCGGCACTTATTCATCGTATAATCCTTTGAACCTTTTTTATGTGGACTCCTAAGCATATTTTGTGTCTTCAAAATCGACCATGTCCAGTGTATGGAGATTACCTAGTTCTTATGTTTTACGTAAGGAATCATATGTTTTGGGACTTGGAATGAATTGAACTTAGGTTATTTTCTTGAAGATCAAGATGAATTATGGTGTAGTAATGATGATATGTATCCTTGTGTCTCGTAGTCATTTAATCCATAAAGATCTTTCTTAAACTGTGGCATGTATTAATACTGAGGATTTCATGAGTTTTCATCACCTTTAGCTCAAGTTTTACCCAGTAGTGACTGCCATGCACGATTAGCGCACGCTAAGATGTATATATTAACATGCGCTATCGGGAATGAGTAACGTGTGCTACGCTGGATACGTAACGTACGTTATATCATCAGGCAGGGAAGTCGGCTGTTCAAAGAAGACTGTCAGTACACATCTAGCGCACGCTAAACCTGGTCATTTGCGTATGTTAACGGGCAGGCTTAGCGCACGTTACGTAGAGTACGTAGCGCGCGCTAAGTAGTTCAAACAGAATTCATCTTTTTTAGAGCTTGCGGCCGTAAACCGGATTGTTAGACGTTCGTATGAATTGAGAGGAATTCTTTATTATTTCTTAGGTCCGAGCCTTTCATAGGGGACGATCGAGGGGTGGTGACATTCGGATGCGTGTCATTTGTTGGAGTATTTCCATTCTTGCCATTTTCGAGGCAAGTATCATATGTTGAGTTTGATTTATATTGGAACCTTGATCATGCTTATGGTTTTGTTCATGTTGTCAAATATGAGATGTATTTATGTAATTTCTCATGGTATTCACTGTTAATTGTTCGTATTGATGAACATATTGAAATGCATATATGTATGCATAATTGATTGGTTTATGGTATAAATGATCTGAGGGGATCATGAGGATCTATGCTGAGGGCGCTGGATCGAATGTCCACCATGCGTTGGTCCGACGGGATCATCATGGGGATGTATGCTGAGGGCGCTGGATCGCTGGATGGGTTTTCCACCATGCGTTGGTCCGACGGGATCATCATGGGGATCTATACCAAGGGCGCTGGATCATTGATTACCTGTATTGTGTTGATGGCATCGTGAGGATTCACATCGTTGGATTAGATGACGGAAGTCCGTTTTGCATGTTTTATGATGCGATGATTTATGTATTATGATACTTGTACTAGCATTGTTTTGCTAACCCCTTAGGGTGGACCTTGTTTTGATGTTCGGGTAGCCGAGGAGCGGGAAGCAACCACGATGCAAACGGAGACGATGAAATGGCTCAGTGATGTGGTTGATGTTTTTTGTTATTGTGATTTGTCTTCTTGGTTCATTTAGTACTCGAGTACGTCTGTTTTAATAATGTCTTTTCGATATGGTTGTATAAGTTAACTCACTGGATTAGTTGAACCAAATCTGTATTTTGAACTTCAGTTGTACGATTGGATTATATTTACATTTCTTTTAAATTAGCCTTGTAAATCCTTACTTAAAGGGTTTACGGCGCTGTAATTATTCCGAATATCTCGGGGTGTTACAGAATATGGTATCGGAGCTAAGATTCATGGATATCTTGGCGATCGGGTTAAATTTAGTGCATTTACGTTATTTGATTATTGGTCATTTGTAACATCACTGCTGAGCCAGCATCGTCGTGTGGACCGTGGTTGTAAGTTTCCTAATCTCAAATACTACCGTTTTATTTAATTCATGTTTTGTGAACATTGATGGACGTACTTTTAGAAAGTTTGCCCTGGATATTGAGTATTTGTGTTTACAGTATGTTGAGAGGAGGTTGTGGACGCGGACGCAGTCGTGGACGCGGACGTGGAAATGCGAGACAAGAAGAGTCGGTGTCTACCCCAGAAATAACCGCTAGTCGAACGGATTCCCATTTCGGGGGACAACAGGGATCGGCAAATAATAATGCAGATCCTAACGTGCCGGGAGTGCTTGACAGTGGTTGCTCGAGATAAACCGGTTGCTCAAGTTGTGGATCGCATGCAGACGGCGATGGGACAGCAGCATAACGTGGATAATCGGGGAGATAAATGGCTTACCGAGGTGATCAAATTGCATCCTCCGAAATTTGACGGTTCGGCTGAGACGCTTTCTTGGGATCACTGGCTGAAGGAATTAGAGAAGATTTTTGAGGGGATTAACTGTCCCAACGATAGAAAGGTTCCGGTCGCCAAGTATCTTCTGACAGGGGAGGCTTTCGACTGGTGGGAGGCCATTCGACCGGAGGAGCATAATGTTGACTGGATAGAATTCAAATTAATGATGGAAGCGCAGTATTGTCCTCGCCCAGTTAGAGAGGCCCGAGTTCGGGAGTTTTTCTCACAACAAAATTCAGAAGCATCTGTGACGGACGTGATCAAGACTTTTAATCACCAGCTGACTTATGTGCGCCACTTGGTCAGGACCGAGGCGGAGAGGATTTTCCATTTTGACATGCGAATGAAGCCGGAAATTAAGCAATATATGTCCGGATTTGAATGTACCACTTTGCGACAGTATCAGGACAAGGCGCTGGCCTATGATATGAAAGAGGCTGCAATAGAGAAATCAACGGAAGCAAAGAAGCAGAAAGTGGCTCGCAACTTCACGGAGAATAAGAGTAGTGGGCCTCGCAGGGTCCAGTCCTCTTTTCATTCATCCAGGAGGCCTCCGCATCCTTCTTGAGGAGGAAAGAAGTTCCGGGCAGCACAAACCGTTTCAGATGCACGGAAGAAATGCTATAACTGTGGCAAAGCGGGGCATGTTCGACGTGACTGTTTCGCGCCTGCTGTGACTTGTTTCGAGTGTGGACAGGAAGGGCATCGCGCGACATTTTGTGGGAATGCGACCCGATCTTTTGGTACTCGCACTCCTGTACCGGTTCCGAAGGACACTAGTGTAAACCAGATGCAGCAGAGCGGTTTCCCGCAGCAGAATGTTGGGAAAAGAGAGGCATCCAGCACTGGGTCCATTCCTCCGCGTATTTACGAGATGAAGAAGGATGATCAGAACACAGTTGTTGCATCAGGTACGATTCAGATCCTTTTGCAACCAGTTAGTGTCTTGTTCGATTCAGGAGCTACGCATTCTTTATATCTTTGAACTGTGTTAATCGTTTGAAAATCTCGTGCTTGTATAATTGTGAACCTTATGTTGTGGGTTTACCGAGCGGAGAGAAAATTGTGGGAACCCTAGAAGTTAGAGATTTTCCAGTGTCTATAGGAGGGAGAGATTGGCTATCGAATCTTATTGTAGTTGACATCTACGGTGACGATTTAATTCTCGGAGATGATTGGCTCAATTGTTATGGAGCTATTCTGAATTACCGAAAGAGAGTTATTTCAATCATTGCTAATGACGGATCTGAACACTTATTCTGAGGATGGAGACCGGGAAGCTCAGGAAAATTGATCAAAGCAATGAAAGCCGTGAAATTACTGAAGCAGGGATGTCATGGACTTTGGTGCTATGCTATGAGGAAAGAGGAAGGAGTAGAGCTCTCGTCTATTTCAGTTGTGAATGAGTTCTCAGATGTATTTCCTGACGAATTACCTGGGTTACCTCCGCAGAGAGAAGTGGAGTTCACTATCGAATTAGAGCCTGGAGCAGCTCCTATATCCAGAGCACCATACCACATGGCGCCAACCGGGATGTATGAACTCAAGAAGCAACTGGAGGAATTGTTACAGAAGGGTTATATTCAACCTAGCATTTCTCCTTGGGGAGCGCCCGTTCTATTTGTCCGGAAGAAAGACAGATCCCTCCGACTGTGTATTGATTACAGGGAGCTCAATAAGATGACGATCAAGAATAAATATCATATACCTCGGATCGACGACTTGTTTGATCAACTGCAAGGGGCAAGGGTATTCTCGAAGATTGACTTGCGATCAGGATACCATCAGCTGAGAATTAAGGAATCGGATATACCAAAGTCTGCTTTCAGGTCCCGGTATGGGCATAATGAATTCGTAGTGATGCCATTTGGACTTACCAATGCTCCTGTGGTATTCATGCAATTGATGAATCGGGTATTCTTAGAATACTTGGATAAATTTGTGGTCGTCTTCATTGACGACATTTTGATATATTCGAAGGACACAGAGGAGCATGCCGAACATTTGCGTGTGGTTTTGAGCACCTTGAGGAAGGAACAGCTGTATGCAAAGCTTTCCAAATGCGAGTTCTGGCTTAGGGAAGTAACTTTCCTTGGGCATGTGGTATCAGCTGACGGAGTTCGGGTGGACCCGAAGAAAGTCGAAGCAATCTTGGAATGGGAAGTTCCTAATAACGTGAAAGAAGTCCGGAGTTTCCTAGGACTTGCTGGATACCATCGCCGTTTTGTAGAAGGATTTTCCAAAATTGCTCGTCCACTCACTCAGCTATTACAGAAAACTCAAAAGTTCACGTGGGATGAGAGATGCCAGGCTGGTTTTGACGAACTTAAGAGGAGACTGACGACAGCACCTATATTAGCGCTACCAGAGGGAACTGATAGATTCATGGTATACAGCGACGCTTCAAATTAGGGTCTGGGTTGTGTGTTGATGCAAAAGGATAAGGTGATTGCTTATGCTTCTCGGCAGTTGAAACCGTATGAGGTTAATTACCCGACTCATGATCTAGAGCTAGCAGCTGTAGTCTTTGCATTGAAAATTTGGAGACATTATTTGTACGGCACTCATTGTCAAATATTTACAGATCATAAGAGCCTCAAGTACATTTTCAGTCAGAAAGAATTAAATATGAGGCAGAGAAGGTGGCTGGAATTGATCAATGATTACGACTTGGAGATTCTCTACCATCCGGGTAAAGCATATGTAGTAGCCGATGCTTTGAGCCGTAAACCTGTTTCTCTTCGAGTGTTGGAAGCACTTACATCCCAAACCAGCATTCAGCGGGAACTGATCCGCGAAGGGATTGAAGTATGGGCACCAGGAATCCAAGGGCAACTATATGTGATGGAACTGACTTCATCACTAGTCGAGGAGATCAAATCTAAGCAGTTGAACGATTCTCTGATCCTTCGGTTATGTGACGAAGTAAAGAAAGGAAAGGCCCCAGGATTCGTGATACAAGATGATGGAGTTATGAGATTTCAGAGTCGACTTTGCGTTCCCAATGATGATGATCTGAGACGGGCAATTCTGAAAGAAGCTCATAGTGCACCTTATTCTATCCACCCGGCGTGATAAGATGTATAAGGATCTAAAACAAAACTTCTGGTGGGGGAATATGAAGAAGGACGTAGCAGAGTACGTTTCGAAGTGTTTGACTTGTCAGCAGGTTAAGATTGAACATCAGCAACCTGCCGGAATGTTAAAGCCGCTTTCGATCCCTGAGTGAAAGTGGGAGGATATCTCGATGGATTTGATCACCAGTATGCCAAGGACTAGAACGGGAATGAACATGATTTGGGTTATAGTTGATCGACTAACCAAGTCGGCTCATTTCCTAGGAATTAAAGATACATGGGGACCCGAGAGATTAGCGCCAGTATTTATTGCGGAGATAGTCAGATTGCATGGGACGCCGAAGACCATTATTTCGGATCGAGATGGTCGCTTCGTGTAGCACTTCTGGAAGGCAGTTCATAGGGCTTTGGGGACTGAATTCAACTTTAGCACGGCTTATCATCCCCAAATGGACGGTCAGTCCGAAAGGACTATACAAACAGTAGAAGACATGCTTAGAGCTTGTGCTTTGGATTGGTCAACTGATTGGGAAATTCATTTGCCATTGATTGAATTCACCTACAATAATAGTTGGCATGCTTCTATTAAGATGACACCATTTAAAGCTTTGTACGGGAGAAGATGTCGATCACCCCTGTGCTGGGATGACTCTTCGGACTTGATCGGGACGAAACCGGAATTGATAGTTCAGACTCAAGAGAAGATAGCTTTGATTCGAGAGAGACTGTTGACTGCCCAGAGTCGACAGAAGTCTTATGCAGATGTACGTCGTCGCCCTCTAGAGTTCGACGCTGGGGACCATGTACTATTGAAGGGGTCTCCTACACGAGGGATTTTCCATTTTGGGAGGAGAGGTAAGCTAAGTCCGAGATATATCGGGCCATTTGAGGTCCTAGAGAGAGTTGTGGATTTAGCATACAGGTTGGATTTACGACCATCGCTGAGTCACGTTCACAATGTGTTTCACGTATCCCAATTACGGAAGTATGTACCGGACCCCTGTCACGTCATTGATTTCGACGAGATCGAGATAGCTAATGACGGCACCTTCGAAGAGAGACCAATCAAGATACTTGAGAGTCGGATCAAACAATTGAGGAATAAACCAATACACTTGGTTAAAGTACAATGGTCACGACACGGAGTTGAAGAGGCCACTTGGAAAACGGAGGACATTATGAAGACTAGATATCCGGAGTTGTTTTCATCTTAAGTTTCGGGATGAAACTTCTTTTTAGGGAGGAAGGATGTAATACCCGAGATTTCTGATATGTATTTGGAACTTGTGATATTGTAATTATTGCACTTTGATCTGAGTATTATTCTCCGTATTTCATAATCCGGTGTAGTTGAGCGTATGATTTCATGAATGTGATTTATAAATTGTGTTTCTACGCTTGTAGCGCACGCTATCATCTAAGTGTAGCGTATGCTAACTCGGATCCATAACGCACGCTACGAAGGAACCTTAGCGCACGCTATACGTGGTCAATATGATTGAGACGTGTGGTAGGTGAGATCAGGCCGGGGATCTTGGTCGGATTGTGTCGGGATGAACCTGGACGGCTTTCGGGAAAAAGCCAAGTCAACGCGTTAGCGCACGCTACTCACATGAGGGTAGCGCACGCTAAAGGCTGAGTACAGTGAAATCAGTAACGTTTCAAATAGCCGTTAGCGCACGCTATGAATATGGACTAGCGCACGCTAATAACCATTTTCTATATATAGGACAACATCCTTTTTCATATTTTCAGATTTTTCACTCCCCCATTCGAATTCTTGAACTTAGAAAGACACTCTCTTCATCCTAAACACTTCTTGCCGACATCCTAGCTCTTGTTGAAGATTGTAGATCATTGGAGGATTGGTGTTCAAACCTTCGGCGTTGGATTGCTTCGAATTTCCTCCTTGTTCTTCACTACTTTGAGGTAGGTGATTCTTCACCAATATTAGTAGTATTCTGAAGGACGTTTTGATCATGTTTTGGGATTTACCTAGTCAGTTTGATTCACAAGTAGTTGATCATCATGCGTTAGAAGGATATTTTGACGTTTCGGCACTTATTCATCGTATAATATTTTGAACCTTTTTTATATGGACTCCTAAGCATATTTTGTATCTTCAAAACCGACCATGTCCAGTGTATGGAGATTACCTAGTTCTTATGTTTTACGTAAGGAATCATATGTTTTGGGACTTGGAATGAATTGAACTTAGGATATTTTCTTGAAGATCAAGATGAATTATGGTGTAGTAATGATGATACGTATCCTTGTGTCTCGTAGTCATTTAATCCATAAAGATCTTTCTTAAACCGTATGAGCATGATATGCACGGAGTTGGCATGTATTAACACTGAGGATTTCATGAGTTTTCATCACCTTTAGCTCAAGTTTTACCAGTAGTGACTGCCATGCACGATTAGCGCACGCTAAGATGTATATATTAACGTGCGCTATCGGGAATGAGTAACGTGCGCTACACTGGATACGTAACGTACGTTATATCATCAGGCAGGGTAGTCGGCTGTTCAGAGAAGACTGTCAGTACACATCTAGCGCACGCTAAACCTGGTCATTTGCGTACGTTAACGGGCAGGCTTAGCGCACGTTACGTAGAGTACGTAGCGCGCGCTAAGTAGTACAGACCGAATTCATCTTTTCTAGAGCTTGCGGCCGTAAACCGGATTGTTAGACGTTCGTATGAATTGAGAGGAATTCTTTATTATTTCTTAGGTCCGAGCCTTTCATAGGGGACGATTGAGGGGCGGTGACATTCGGACGCGTGTCATTTGTTGGAGTATTTTCATTCTTGCCATTTTCGAGGCAAGTATCATATGTTGAGTTTGATTTATATTGGAATCTTGATCATGCTTATGGTTTTGTTCATGTTGTCAAATATGAGATGTATTTCTGTAATTTCTCGTGGTATTCACTGTTAATTGTTCGTATTGATGAACATATTGAAATGCATATATGTATGCATAATTGATTGGTTTATGCTATAAATGATCCGAGGGGATCATGAGGATCTATGCTGAGGGCGCTGGATCGAATGTCCACCATGCGTTGGTCCGACGAGATCATCATGGGGATCTATGCTGAGGGCGCTGGATCGCTGGACGGGTTTTCCACCATGCGTTGGTCCGACGGGATCATCATGGGGATCTATACCAAGGGCGCTGGATCGCTGGATTACCCTGTATTGTGTTGATGGAATCGTGAGGATTCACATCGTTGGATTCCGATGACGGAAGTCCGTTTTGCATGTTTTATGATGCACTGATGATTTATGTATTATGATACTTGTACTAGCATTGTTTTGCTAACACCTTAGGGGGTGGACATTGTTTTGATGTTCAGGTAGCCGAGGAGCGGGGAAGCAACCACAGTACCGATAGGACGATGAAATGGCTCAGTGATGTGGTTGATGTTAATTGTTATTGTGATTTGTCTTCTTGGTTCATTTAGTACTCGAGTACGTCTATTTTAATAATGTTATTTCGATATGGTTGTATAAGTTAACTCACTGGATTAGTTGAACCAAATCTATATTTTGAACTTCAGTTGCACGATTGGATTATATTTACATTTCTTTTAAATTAGCCTTGTAAATCCTTACTTAAAGGGTTTGCGGCGCTGTAATTATTCCGAATATCTCGGGGTGTTACAATCCCGACATGATCCGATTGAGATCCGCAGCCGATCTCACCTACGACCCTGTCTTAATCATGCTGACTACGTATAGCGTGCGCTAAGGTTCATGCACAGCGTGAGCTACGGATCCAAATTAGCGTACGCTACACTTAGTCGATAGCGTGCGCTACATGCGCATAATCACAATCTAGATCACATTCATGAAATTATGCGCTCAACAACACCGGATCATGAAATACGTAGAATAATACTCAGATCAAAATGCAACAATTATAATATCACAAGGTTCAAATACATATCAGAAATCTCGGGTATTACATGTATTACATGGTAGCGTGCGCTATATATGGCTGGTAGACTTCACTGTCCTTACTGTCTTGTTATAAGCGGACTAGGTAGCGTGATATATATATATATATATCAATAACATGCGCTATTGTCACATCGGAGGGAAGGTAGCGTGCGCTATGAAATTTCAGAAAGGAACCAAGTATTCTTTAGTAGCGTGCGCTAACAACAGTGTGTAACGTGTGTTGCTAGCCAAAATATTATCCGGAGATAGATATTGCTGGAATGGATGGATAGCAAACAAATGCGAGAACACTTCCGTAGGAAAAGTAAATAACACAAGAATTGACGGGGTTGTTAGTCCCGGGCTTGAATGCTCTCGCGAGATATTATTAATACAAATGTTCGGGGATACAAGTATTAATGTAAGAATACAATTACAATGAGTGTAAAGATTCTTGTTATCTTAGCTAGTGAGCGTGTAGATTGCCGGAAGAACCAGATATGATGCTCTGTGAGTTCTTGTGACAACAGAGATGAGTTGTGGCGGCGGTGAGAGATCGACAGTCTCTCACGGCGTGTGGTAGTTGTATGTTTAAGCTCCTGGATTTGTACGTCTCTTGGAATCTGTACTGTGGAGACTTCTTGCCTCCGCCGACCGTCTTCTGGATGAGAGGTTCTGAGAGAGAAATCCTGAGGTAGATTCAGGAGAGAAAGCTGGGAGCCTGAAGGTATGTATGTTCTTCCGTATTCCCGTGAATGATTTCGGTAGATAAGTGTACGAAATCAGAACTGAAAGCGGAACCCTTTTTCCAGTAGGAGGAGGTTCTCTGTTTATAGGACTTGGACCTGCTGGGCGATCGCCTTTGCTGTATTATAATAAGCGGGCGATCGTCTTTTAGCACATGGGCTTGTCTCCTTAAAGTCTGCAGGAGTTCTTTGGCGATCGATCGCAGTCAATGAGAAGCCTGCATGCGTCTGAGTCGCTGTCACGGGCGGTCCCACCTTGTGCCTTTCGGCGGGCTTGTCGGTAGGTAAAGACGTCCTTGTCAGAGACAGCTGTTGGTGGTCAATGATCCGTGAAATGCGGATCTTGTCTCGGTTCTGCACATGGGTGCTGTTTTGAGATCCAGTCTTCGTAGACTTTGATGGACGATCGTCTCTGTTCGGGGCGTAGGTCGGTTGTCCTTAGCCGAGCACTTAGAGTCGATTGCCAGATGCCAAAGGGCGATCGCCTTGGGAGTCGATCGCTAGGTACTTGATGGTGGGCTGGTATCTTCGATTAGGCAATTTAGCCAGAGTTTGATTGGTGTGGACTCGGTCGCTCGGCCTTGCAGTCGATCGCCTGTCGAGGTGAATAAATCTCGATACAATAATTGCCCCCCACCTCGCTCCTATGTTGGAAACGTGGGGTGAGGTGGTTCTGCTGGCGATCGCTGAACTTTCTACGAGCGGCTCTGCGTTTCACTGAACTGGCGATCGTCTTTGAGCTGATAGATTCTGAGTTTGGACGATCTGGTAGGTCGCTGAAATGAGCGGGAAATGGCAGCGGATGCGGAATAGTCTCTGGGACACGTGTCGGGTTCCTGTTGGGGTAGACCGACGGTCATTTATGACTCCTCGACTGACGCGTCCTTGAAAAGACGCGTACCGGGTTTCAAGGGAGTATTAATTGCGACGGTTGAGATCCGACCCCTGAGATTCTCTTTAATTGCAAACGAGTCCCTGCCATCTCCTATAAAAATGCGTAGTGTTGCAGTCTTCATTCCTACGCGCATTTACTGGAGAAAGAAGGATTCGCTGAAGTTTTTTCTGAAGATCTTATTCCTGATCGTCGGTCGATTTCATCTTTGGGAAGACGAACACTCCTTTTCTCCTCTTTTCTTCAAAAATGGCTGGAACATCTTCTTCACATGGAGTGGGCAATTCCTCCGCCGCTGGGACTTCTGATGTCCGAGGAGGATCCACCGCTGAATTCCATCTGGAGACGGCCGCTGAGGCTATTCGGACCGAAATTGACCCTGCGGAGGTCGAGGCGCTGTTCAACGAGGCCGACGTGGCTAAAGAGGCGGCCGTCGAACACAGGCGCTCGCAGACGGAGAGAGATCTTGCGGTCAGGGCCTACTGGGAGCGGCACAGTGCCTTTTGGCCGGGCTTATGAGGTATTTGCTGAGATTATGGAGGGGTTGGCCGGTCCGTCTCCAAGATTTGATTTCCGGGAGTATTCGATCGCTGACCCTTATCAACCTCCCAAGCGATCGCTATTTCGGGCTGCTCAGCGATCTCTGTGGTCGCTTGGCCAAATCAGGAGTTCAGCGACCAGGAAGGATCTGGCCGTCTGGAGGACGAGGTTTCATATCCCTTCAGACGTGGATCTCTTTGTGCCGGCCGAGAATGAGAGAGCCGATCAGCCTCCGGAGGGGATGGTCGCTGTGAACGAAGTGATCATGGAGACAGGGTTGCGATTTCCTTTGTCGTTCGCTGTCTCCCATCTGTTGGCTGCCTGGAACGTGGCGCCTCTCTAGCTGACGCCAAATGCTTGGCTCCAGATAATTTGTACCCTCACCTTATTCGGCGGTCACCGACTGTACCGCCTTCCTTCGTCGTCGGAGATGAACCACATGTTCAAGCTGACGGTTCAGAAAGGGTCGGTCGGAGGCTATCATATACAAGGCCGATCCGGTCGGGTGATCCTTGGAGTCCCGAACAAGGCGCGGGGCGATCCGGCGAAGTGGTTCTAGGTCGCCGGTGCCTGGAAAGACTCAGCGAGCGACAATCCCACTGGCGAGCTGGAGATTCCCACTGGTTTTCGGGAGAGAAATCCCGGTAAGGGTTCAGACTCTCCCTCAATTTGGATATGTTCTGAACTGATCTAATTTGAATTTTTTTTTGCAGGTTTCCACATTCCGGCGATCGAGGAGTTGCCTTTTGATTTCCTGGTCGTCTGGGAGCGGATACGAAGTTTGTCGGATGACGACCTGAACGCTAGCCGAATCAATAAGGTGAGTCGTTGGTTGTCCGCTCGCCTGTTCCTTTTTCCGAGACATCTCTCGGTCTCAGGTATGAATCTCTACGATCTCCATTTGCTGGGTGATCGTCCTTTTGGAGGAATATGACTAACTGTGGCTTGATTGTTCTCATTTCTAGAGGTTCGTTTTCCTCGATTTGTGGAGCCCCCATCGGAGATTGCTATGTCGAACCCTGGTGTTTTGAGTCATCTCCGTCAGACGAAGTCATCGCGGGCTCCTCCTGTGGCGTTGCCTATCATCCCGGAGGCGGAGCCTCGCGTGGCCGGGGAGGAAGTCCGGGAGGAGGGGCTTCGGATAAATCACAAACGACAGAGGTCGGGAGAAACTCCAATTTCTGCCCCTGCCAGTGAGGTGCCGATCGCCGCGCCTTTGATCACCGTTGTTCCTCCGGAGAATGAGACAACTCCCTCCGCGGCTTTCCTGCAGGAGATGGCGATCGCCGAAGCTGAGACCCCTCGCGGGAAGCCATACTCCGGTCGCGATCCTGAGAGAGCCGAGAGGTAGACTTTGCTTGCTGAGTTGAAACTTGTCATTTGCGTGGGAGATGTGATAATTTTGTTGTTTTGATGCAGGATCCGTCGTACAGATCCATCTTGCCCGCCGATGGTGTTGGATTTCTTAGCGAGCCGATCTCCTCGCCAGTCCTGTGACATCCCGCAATACGTCAACCGGGCCGTTTCTACTCTACCGAAGGCCTGGACGACCGATCTAGATGCGATCGCCCGTCAGCGATCTGGGAGTACGATGCAGGCTGTTCTCGCCCTTTCTCTCCAGACGGCGACCATGGCTGCCCAGGCTGCGCAGGAGTTTGAGGGGCATCCTTACACTATTCGCCTGCAGGCAGATCTCGAGGCGGCTCGGAAAGAGAATGCCGAGTTCGCCGACAAGATTATGGCAATGGAGAAGGACTCTTTGGAGGCAGCTAAGCGGGCGAGCCAAGAGCTTGAGCTGGCGAGGAAGGACGCCGAGATGTCTCGGTTGATGGTTGATCGATTCCGGAATCGAATGACAAATGCCGTACGCTCGCAGAAGGCCACTGAGATGGAGGCCGATCGACTGAAGGTGACCGTCGCTCAGCTGACTAGTGAGCTGGCGGAGTCGAGGGAGAAGGTAGCTGCGAGGGAGGCCGAGCTCCAAGGATCGCAACAGGCGATGGCGGAGTTGAAAGGGGAGGTAGAGGCGACCAAGGCCAATCCCTTCCTTAACTTGGAGTTTGTCAACGAGTTTGCCTATTATATGGCGTTCGCTGACTTGATCCGAGCTGCTAAGAAGGGAGGGCTGGAGGTCGGCCCTCTTGCTGAGAATTTCAAGGCGTATGCGCTGGAGCATCCTCTCCATCCTGCTTTCTCCTTGACGATTTTGGATCTCTCGGAGCTTGGCGTGGATTTGAGCTGGTACCCGACTCCGGCGAACCTCGTTCATCCTGACGCTCCGGAGGACGGGGAGGCCGCTCCGGAAACTGGGGAAGGGCCGCAGGTCTATCCGGCGGTTGAAGGTGAAGGCCAGGCGGGGGCCTGAGGCTCTTCATTCTTGTTTGCTTTAGCTTTTTGTCTCGTAGTTTTGTAGCTTTCTTTTTGTAGTACTTAGGCCTTCGGGCGACCTTGTATGTACTTATGAAACTTCAAGCAATGAAATGAATGTTTGATTCTCCGATTTATCACTTGAATGATTGCTATTTTTGAGTCTTTGTTTGACTTTGTACAAATGTGTGAGGAGAGATCGTTGCGAGTGTAGTTCCAAATGAATTGATAAACTCATAAAGATAACTTTTACAACAAATTCGATCGCTACACAAACATCTGAATAATGCCGATCTTCGTATGTCGTTGAATAGGGACGATCGTCATGTATATCTCCGCACTCTTCCCCCTTGTTTTTGTTCACTTAGTGAGAGTAAGGGGATGAAAATAATTCGTCGAGTGAGCGGTCTTCAACTTTGTCGAATCCTCGAGGACGGTCGTCCATCTTGAGGAACCGTGCATAGTCGCGGAGTTCGATGGACCGACTCCATGACCATGTCTTGTGCGCGAGCGACATCGTCTGTCTCGTGACTCATTTTATTGTGAGGGTCCTCCGTTAGGCTGCGCCTCGCCTCGTATTTAAACGAAGGGCGTGCGGTCTTGGTCTGGAGGAGTCCTTGCGCGGGGCGTCATCGGATTAATCAACTCCGCTTTCGCGGCTTGTTAGCTCTGCTTCCACCTCAGCCCGCCATGAAGATGGCGACCCTCGACGTTGTACGTTGAGATGGGGGTAGCGACGCGTCGCATTGTCCGGGTTCACCATGTTAGATGATGAACCTTTGAGGGCACGCGATCGTGTCTACTGATTAGCTTTGGAGGCCCCTCAGACTACGCCGACCTCGTATTTAAACGAAGGGCGGGCGATCTTGGCCCAAAGGGACCTTGCATGGACTAAGCAGTCGGTTCCATCGATCACCAGGACCATGGCTGCACTCTTCCACCTCCGATTGTCATGTTAAATGCCGACCTTCGACGGTGTACGTCGTGCGGTGGAGGCGATCTCGTGCCGTAGTCCACCATGTTAGATGATGAACTGTAGATGGCGAACGAGTCCTCCGTACTTGATGATGTTGCTTGATACCGGCGATCGGGCTGGAAGACTGGAGATCGTCGTTCGGGCGCCGATCGCGCTGCTCATAGGCTAAGAAGAAACCTTTGCGTGGCCAGAAAGTCTGCGGCTTTAGCACGGAAGATCGCGTAGGTCGTGGGTTGGTCCTTCGTAAGATGCCTGAACATAGGCGAAAGACCATGGAATCCACCTAAGACCGAGTATAGGGCGATCTCATCGCTTATGGGCTCGCCGTTGAGGATGATCTCATCTACCCGGTCGATGTAGTCCGAGTCGGACTCTTCTTCCCCCTGCCTGATCTGCATCATGCGATGGGGACCTTCTGGCCGAGCGACCTTGGTGGCGAAGTATGTTGTGAAGTCGTTCGCCAGTTGATTAAAGGAACCGATGGATCGAGGTGGCAATGAGGTGTACCACCTGTGGGCAAGGTCGTCCAGCGTCAGAGGGAACATTCGGCACCGGGTCGCGTCTGATGCCCCACACCCGGTCATGTAGATGTTGAACTTGCTCAGGTGTGTTTCGGGGTCTGATCTCCCCTCGTATAAAGATGTTTGCGGAGGAGCGATCTTGTGCTGCACGGGGGCGAGCTCGACGTGGACCGCGAGCGGCTCGCTCGGCCCGGCGATCTTGCTCTTGGCGCCTGCCCCAGATTCCAGGAGCGCCTTTATGTTTTCGAACTGGCGTTGCATCGCGGCCATCGCTGTAGCTTGGTCGCTCGCGAATCGGCTTTTGGAGCGGGAGCTGAGGCGATCGTGTGCCGATCTCCTGACTCCGCTGCTGCCGACCTCGGCTCTTGGGCGAAGGGGAGCCAGATGGCTGGCCTGCCTTCTGGGAGTTGGATACGCCGAACTCCTGGTGACGGACTCTAGCTCCTTCGTCTCGTGGCTGGGGCCGGACTGCCCCGGTCGCCAAGATGGGTCGCTGCCTAGACGATCGAAAACAGAGGTGCCCCGGCTGGCGAACACCTCTTCTTGCGAATGGGAGCCTCCTGGCGATCGCTTGGTCAGTAACGCCTTGTACATCCGTTTGGTCATGCGGCGGATGGCCGAGGGGGTGATAGCGGGCGGCGCGTCGAGAGCACTCCGTCGCTCCTGTAGGATGGCTATGGCCTCCTTGATCTGTTCCGCGGTTTGGAATTGATCGAGCGAGAGGCTTGGGCCGTCCCTTAGGGGCGGGATCGAGAGTCTCGGACCGCGACGGCTACCCTCTGCCATCGGCTGTGGCTCGGACTGAGATGGAAGGAGGCGTCTGGTGGATCGGCCAGCGGCTTTCTTCGATGTGGAGGCGGAAGACATGATTCTGAAAGCTTTCTCTGAAGAACAGTGAGTGTTTCTTCAGGTATATGTCCCGGAGAACAGTGAGTGTTCTTCGAGACGGTAGGAATAAAAATGAGGGTTAGATCCCCTTCTTCTAGCGCCAATTGTTGCTACCCAAAATATTATCCGGAGATAGATATTGCTGGAATGGATGGATAGCAAACAAATGCGAGAACAGTTCGGTAGGAAAAGTAAATAACACAAGAATTGCCGGGGTTGTTAGTCCCGGGCTTGAATGCTCTCGCGAGATATTATTAATATAAATGTTCGGGGATACAAGTATTAATGTAAGAATACAATTACAATGAGTGTAAAGATTCTTGTTATCTTAACTAGTGAGCGTGTAGATTGCCGGAAGAACCAGATATGATGCTCTGTGAGTTCTTGCAACAACGGAGATGAGCTGTGGCGGCGGTGAGAGATCGACAGTCTCTCACGGCGTGTATTAGTTATATGTTTAAGCTCCTGGATTTGTACGTCTCTTGGAATCTGTACTGTGGAGACTTCTTGCCTCCGCCGACCGTATTCTGGATGAGAGATTCTGAGAGAGAAATCCTGAGGTAGATTCAGGAGAGAAAGCTGGGAGCCTGAAGGTATGTATGTTCTTCTGTATTTCCGTGAATGATTTCGGTAGATAAGTGTACGAAATCAGAACTGAAAGCGGAACCCTTTTTTCCAGTAGGAGGAGGTTCTCTATTTATAGGACTTGGACCTGCTGGGCGATCGCCTTTGCTGTATTATAATAAGCGGGCGATCGTCTTTTAGCACATGAGCTTGTCTACTTAAAGTCTGCAGGAGTTGCTGGCAGTCAGTCGCGCGGTCCAATGAGAAGCCTGCACGCATCTGAGTCGCTGTCACGGGCGGTCCCACCTTGTGCCTTTCAGCAGGCTTGTCAGTAGGTAAAGCCGTCCTTGTCAGAGACAGCTGTTGGTGGTCAATGATCCGTGAAATGCGGATCTTGTCTCGGTTCTGCACATGGGTGCTGTTTTGAGATCCAGTCTTTGTAGACTTTGATGGACGATCGTCTCTATTCGGGGCGTAGGTCGGTTGTCCTTAGCCGGGCACTAGAGTCGATCGCCAGATGCCAAAGGGCGATCGCCTTGGGAGTCGATCGCTAGGTACTTAATGGTGGGCTGGTATCTTCGATTAGGCGAGTTAGCCATAGTTTGATTGGTGTGGACTCGGTCGCTCGGCCTTGCAGTCGGTCGCCTGTCGAGGTGAATAAATCTCGATACAACAGCGTGCTCTACATCCATGTTTTATAAGACCTTGGTTTTTGATAAAGTATACGTCGTGTTTTGATGTTTGACCTATTCTTGATGTTTTTCTTTTAAATGTTTTGATAGAATGCATCATCAAAATAGATTTGTTCAACAATATGGCTCGTTGAACTGCCTAAGTTTGAATAGTTGACTTCTATCAGTCTGACAATTGAATCTCATCCCACAATCCATATGGTTTCTAGGGGTTTGAGTTGTCACAACCGAAGGCATCTAATGCACTCTAGGAATTTATCAATCTTCCCCAAAAATATTACCCCGACATACTCGGAAGAATAATGTTTCGGTTTACATTTCAATTTTCTTTGAGTTTGACGGAGGGTAGGAAACCTCGTAACCTTTATAACTTAGTGTTTGTAAGTTGGAGTATTACGCGATTATATGTTACACTATGTACATTAATTCGTTTATAAGCGCGGCTTGTCGGTTGGTTTGTTTGTCATACAATACGTGAACATCCACAACCAAAATCTACCAACATGCAGTTCATGGACCGTTCCTAAGTATCGAGATCATCGACTCGGTAAAAATACAAGTAATCAAATTACATGTCTTGAATCTTCGTCTTCATAATGGTTCGTCCTCGGCTCTTCGCCATAGCTAATTTATTACATCAATAAAATTTGCATCCTATACAAATTTACTAATAAAAATAAATTGTCTCAACACCCCTTTTACAACCCCATCGAATAAAAATTCAAAACTAGGTCCATGAATTACATCACCGTCACAATAATAATGCAATAAATACATTAAAACATGGCATAAATAATTAATCTTAATATTGATCCAATCAATATAAAATTAATCTATCTATACACAACCGATAATTTTAACTTATTCCGAATGAAAATAAATATTCTAATAAATCAATTCCCTCAAAATTAAAAATACCATATTTATATTTTACTCAAATTAAATCCAATTTAATTTGCAGGTAATAAATTTACTAAACATAAAATACCAAAATAGAGTCGGAAAAAATTGCCCGCAGCCAGGCACAACTCCCGGGCCTTGTACTCAACTAGATCACACTGTAAGATTGTGCCTGCGCGCCAATCATAAGTTTAAGATGTAATACACTTCTCTACTAGATACTATCACTTTAGAACTTGCCTACGAGCAGTTCACATTTCTTTTAGACTAAGTGCTGAAGACCAGATCATTCGGACAGAAGATCAAAAAGTCTGCTCTTAACATTATCGAAAAAGAGGGAAACAGTGGGGATAAACAACTCCTGTATCGAAGTCTTCACAAATTACCAACAAGTGGTTATCGAAAAAGAAGGAGAAATTATTTTTAGCTTAAAGAGGTTTTGGCATCAAAGTTTTGGGATCATCAAGAAGGTTTGGAAATTGTAACACCCCCAGATCCGACTGGGAATATTACAGCGTCGTGGGCCCCGAGATGGAACCCACAAGGCTGAAGGAAATTTTCGCAAACATTTATAAACATCCAAGAGGCTAATGACGGTATTATATATTTAAAACATTCGAAGACTTTATAAAACTCGTTTATCAAAACCGTCGTAAAATCTTATTTGAAACCACAAGGCCCGAAATGCTAAAACTCAACAGTTTAAAAACATACGTTAAGCTATCGCTTACACGTATCGACAGAATAGATTTAGAAAATGATTGCCAAAGTAACCTAAGTTACCATATACCAAAAGGACATTTAAAAATACTCACGCAGCGGATAAAGACAAACAATTTAAAATAATCTAGCAGCGGAATACAACAACAGATCAGAAGTTCAATACACAAATACATGTCCTAGCCAGTATCCTCCGGGAAGTTCATCTCTCCACGACCGCTACAAGCTTAATAATCCAAGAACCTAAAAAGAAAGCCCACGACGGGGTCAGCCATAATATCCAACAATGATAACCATCACATCTCGTCAATAATTACATATCAATGGAAATACTCAGTAAGAATACGACCAATGTAATCTTACCGTCGTAACTTTACGAAAATCCACGATTCATATCCTTAACAACAAATTAAGATAATACCGAATTATCTGTACGGTATCTCAACAATACTCTAGGTTCTCAAAACATTATCATAACTCGGGATACGGAAATTTTACCAACTCTGGCTAATTTAATCCATCGGATAACGTCGACATTTCCAATACGATAATCGATTGCCAATCAAAGACAAGTATCAAGGAAATACGGAACATACCTCAAGATACGAAATACCATTACCATCACGTCAGTCTAATCTGAGATCAGATCAACACAACATACGGACATGGTCCTAACACAAGACCTACAAATGCATACTCATATGACAACGTCAATATGATCACAACAATTACGACAATGTATACTTATGGCAAAACCATAATATACATATGCACAACAACAATACATATGGTAATCCAACGATCCAGCGCACACAGCTATAGATTCCCATAATGATCCCGTCGGACCAACGCATGGTGGCATTACCTGTCCAGCGATCCAGCGCACACAACTATAGATTCCCATGATGATCCCGTCGGACCAACACATGGTGGACATATGACAACAATGCACAACTGCACAAAACAACCGTGCACAATACACGACAATAATAATGCACAAATGCATGACAACAACGATACACAAATGTATCACGACATGATCGACACAAATGACAGAAACGATTAAAATACTTGCTCCGAGTCCTTCAAGAGCAATCTCGATATCTAAACCATCACCAACCATTATTCTGAATATTCACCGATCCAAAACATCACGGACGGTAGATAATTCACGTTTTCGTCAATACCATGATGTATCCTCGATAGCAAGTATACCAACGACAATTGTAAATCATATACATTATGATTTAAATTCCCAAAACTCGAATACAACCTATAATTCCAAATCTCCTGTGATTATGATTATACATTGCTATACGAATTATAAACGAATGAAACTGAAACCATTCATTAAATATTATAAACTGAGCAAGTAATAACTTGCCTCGATACCAATGAAGCCGCTACCATTTCCTTGCCGTCGTCTACATGTCCCTCGGCCCTGATCAAAGCAATCTACGAACATTCTTGAATACGACCGCAAAGAATGGTTCTAAACATCGATCAATAATCTCAACCTATTACAATAATCGATAGACAACAAGATCGACAACAATTAACAATCGATAAAACCAATTCACAAACCCAACGACTCGACAATATCTCGATTAAACACTAGTCGGATCAATCCTACTCAAACCAGCACGAATTTACAACCACAACACTAAAATACTGCACTTTCTGCCTTCTTAGCGCACGTTAATCACCTAACGTAGCGTGCGCTAAGTTGCTCCCGTTAGCGCGCTAGGCGATAAGCGTAGTGTGCGCTAATCTTTGTCTGGATGCATGTTTTTCAGATACCGATCAACTTATGGCGATTTCAAGAACACTAAGTGATTCTGAATCATGTTCAAAGCTATCAAAACAACGAAATCCGATATCCTTTAACATATAAACAATCATCCAACTTATAATCCAAGTTCTATATCCATATATCATCTTCCTTAATATTAATACACGAAACATCAAGAACGTAACCACACTTCCTTAATCTTCCATTACAAAGAGTAATCATCTACAATAACATCAACATCCGAAACTGAGGAGAAGGATTAATCCACTTATCTCAAGAAAACAAACGACACAATCCAAATCACAAGAATCATATTAATATCATCATACTCCGGTAATCCATCTCATAATCATGCTTGTCAACTTGTTTATGAAATAATCATCAACTTCAAGAATATCAACATTCAATCCAAAATGAAATCCAAAGATGAAGAGTGATTACCTTTATGAAGAAATGGATTGATTTCCAAGGTTGAATCCATTTCCAAGAATCACCAATGATTTCAAGAACAAAGATTTAATCCATGATTTCCATCTTTAATCTTGTTAAAGATCACCACCTCACCGTGTTTGGGAATCTCAAGAACCTCCCAAAGCTCTCTCTATCGACTGAAGGTGAAAGAAAGGACGAAATGCTTCATAATACCCGTCTGTCCCTTATATAGAATACCTTACTAGCGTGCGCTAAACCTTATGCTTAGCGTGCGCTACGGCCTTAACGTGCGCTAGCTGACCTTTGTTAGCGTGCGCTATTGCAGTCCAGAGACTACTGTCTGGCTTCGTATATGAGCTTACATACGTAATGCCCATGCATTAGCGTATGTAACTTAAACCATCTAGCGTACGCAAGTCCTTGCATTTTAGCGTGCGCTAATATCAGTTGACTCGTTTGTCTGTATGCTCCGAAGACTGGTCCACACGCCGAAAGTGCTGACGAGGATAAGATTCCTTTTTGTCCGATATACAGTTAGCGTGCTCTAATCAACATCCATTAGCGTGCACTAACACTACATTACAACATCCGTTGACTTACCATAACGTGCGCCGAAAGTGGCCTGGTCCACACGCAGATTCCTTCCGACCTGACTGCATTAGCGTGCGTTATCTTATATCCGTAGGGTGTGCTAAACCTGCACGATAGCGTGCGCTACTCATGATTATTAGCGTGCGCTAATAATATTACACTTAGTCATTTTCAGCTATTCTTGTCCAACGTCTCAACATACAGAATACGAACATACGACATACTGAATACATATACTTCTTACATCCAATTGTCGACCAAGTACGACAATTATACCAATACTGACATCTCAGTCCTTTATTTATTTTATCCCTACTGTACAGATTCCACGCTGTACAATATAACTTGGATAAAATAATATCAAACAACAGTAGTAGAAATTCCGGATATTACAGAAATTATCAAAAAGGGGGAAATTGTTGGGAAAAACAATGTTGTTTTGATAATTACCAAATAACAAAGCTTTATACAGCAAGCTAGCATACAGCAAAATGATAAATGTCCAGCATACAGCAAGCAGATGTATCGAAAGTCGATCGAAGTTGTCAATCCTGGATCGAAGACCTTCTCATAGCGCCAACATACAACGAGCTCTCGTGCTACCAAGATACAACAACAAAGTCTAAGTAAATGCCAAATATGGAAGCTGCCCCTCAATACATCATCCTTCTATACAGCATCGAACTACTCCAATATGCCTACAGCATAATTGGATACAACATTCACATCGGAACAGGACTGAAGACCGTTTGAAAAGGAATCTTTGGTATTTACTAAAGTCAAGTCCCGTTTGATAAAGAAGTATTTAAATACTGAAAGAATAAAGTATTTAAATACTGAAGCTGTCAGAGATCTTCAAATCCCGCAATGTCCGGATCCTGGTCCTTTCAAGTCAAATATCAAGTTGTCACAGATTCTTGCTCAACGGATCTATCTCAACGGACATATCCAAGAAGGCTATTTATACCCCAGAGTTTGAAGATCAAGGAACAAAACAAAAAAATACGAAGAAGAACATCTACAAGCTTACAAGCGATATTCAAACCATCGAAAGACTGAATATTCATTATCATCAGATCAAGCTTACAAGAGCAAGTATATTTCTTTCTAGCATCAATCCATATCTGAGAAAGAAAAAATATACTCAGTCATCAAGAACATCCATCATCAGCTTAAGAACTTCATATTCAAGCTGCTGTTCTTACCTGGTTACCTACCTTTTACCTTTGTGTAAAAACTGAGCTATGTGTGAACTCAACAAGTTATTCTGACCTGTGTGGGACAAATAAGGACGAAGCTTTGGAACTGTGTGTGAAGAAGCAAGTCAAGTGGAAGCTTTAACCAAATCTGTGTGAACAGTTGAAAGCGACAGTCTTTGTATCTATATGTGTGAACGATACAAGGATAGTTTTGATTATAAATACATAGTTGAGTACGCAATATTTATAATAAACGTTTTACTCCTGTGTGGAGGACCAGTGGACGTAGAGGGGTTTACCTCGAACCACTTAAATACTGTGTTATTTATCTTTCACCGTTACTGTTTTCATAAACTGTGATTTATACAAGTATACACACAAAACCCTGTACGCACCAAGCTAACAGGAGAGTAGACCGAGTTGCTGTATCGACAACAACTTACTGTTGCAAGACTTCCGCTACGCACTCCGATTAGAAAAACGTATAGCTTGTTGCTTAAACATTTCCCAAGCTGTATCCAGTATACTTTCAGTGGACCAACAAGTAGTATCGGAGCAGTTGATTCTAAAAAGAATCAGTCGTATTTTTAACTGAATCAGATCCTTAAAATCACTTTATTTTTGAAAACTTCGTTATCTTTTCTATGCTTAGACATGGATACCTCACTGATTAACAAGGTACCAATGTTTTCTATTAACGAGTTTGATGACTAGAGAAACAGGATGAAGAACAAACTCAAGGCCTTCATTGGAGAATCAAAAGCTTCACCCGCATCAACAAAGACCGAAGAGTGTCCTCAGGTGGTCACTGACAGTGACTCGTCAGATGATGAGCTAGAATATAGAGCCTACATGTTCTCTATGGCCAAAGTTAACGAGGAAAATGAAGACGGCGATGATGATGAGGTAAGCTCTACCTCAACTATTCCTATAAATACATCTCATACCTTTGAAAATACGTTGAATGAATTTAATAACATTCAAAAGGCCCATGAGATATTGAAAAGATAAAAACATACAACTTGAAATTTCTAACCTAGAGCTGAAAGAAGAAAACGACTTGCTGAAGGATAATTACGAAAATATGTATGTCGACTGCGAAAACAGCACAGTCAATTTAGAAAAACTCATGGAGAGCAATCATCAACTTGCTCACGATCTAAATGAGACCAAGTCTCATCTTGAAAGCAAGACAAATGATTTGGCTCTACTCGAAGCCAAAGTAAAATTGCTCGAGAAACGTGAAGGAGAATTAGAGATAATTTTGAATTCTTTCGAGAAATCCTCTAATAGAATGGAAGAGATCCTAAGCACTGGGCAACATGCTCATGATAAACTTGGCTTATGATACAACTCATTCTCCAACAAAGAAAAATCTAGTACAATATTCATCAGGAGAGAGGAACCCATTCCTGTATCGAAAGAAATTCCAAGTCCTGTGAAGGAACCCGTTACACCGCGAACTGAAAAAGCTGCCATTCCGCCACCACAATCATATTCCAGACAGCGGAATCAACAGCCATTCAGACCCGTAAGGCGTACCCAACAGCATGCTCCCTGAGCATATCAATAGCGCCAACAACCGTTCAGAAAGAAGGCTGTATCTAAATATCAAAGGTCCGCACAGCAGTACTTTCAGTACAGCGCGCCTAGGCATTGGATACAGGAGCCCCATTATTCATCAAGAAAACAGGTCGCATCGCAGTATCAACAACAGATTTGGGAATCCAACTGGAGACCCAGGAGGCAATCTGTAAGATCTATGAAAATGGCTCCACCTCCGAGACGACAATCATACGGGAATAACAACTATAATTCTCGATTTTTCATACATTATAATTATCATGATTACAACGACTACATGCCTGCCCCACGTAGATATCGAAATAATGGACCAAAAGTAGCCTACAACAAACCAATTGTTGTCCGGCAAATTTGGGTACCGAAAGGCACTATCACACCAGGACCCAAATGTACTTGATTTCTATGCTTCGACGAGAATTAGGAATGCTACATCCAGACTCCATGTAAGCCTTTATGCTTTTACTAATTGATTGAGGGGGAACGCTGTAAGACCCAAGAATACAGTATCCACCATTAATTAACTGTACACTCAGAACAGTCAGACAGCACTGTAGGACAAAGAAGGCATGAAACCTTCCTACAGCTGAAGTGTGCATTAATTAAGGGGGAATACAGTACTACCCATGAATACATTATTAATCTAAAAATTAATGTAAGAATTGAATCCTGTATGTACCTTTTAATAGGGAACACTGTATTATTCATGGATACAGTACTTACACTACAGGACATTAATTATACTTGATAGTTTTATTCTATTGTGTATTGCAAACAGTTTTAAGTCCACATGCCCTGTTTTTAATATTAAAACTTTGTTTTTAAACGCTTTGCACGATATCTAGACTTCTCTATCTCAAACGACGCGAACTTTACCTCATTCAATTTTTATTGCTGCAATCCAACTAGTTTAAGCATCAAACTGTAAGAACTTGTCTGCGAACAGTTCATAGGTTCAGTTGTACTCAACTAGATCATACTGTAAGATTGTGCCTGCGCGCCAATCATAAGTTTAAGATGTAATACACTTCTCTGCTAGATATTATCACTTTAGAACTTGCCTGCGAGCAGTTCACATTTCTTTTAGACTAAGTGCTGAAGACCAGATCATTCGGACAGAAGATCAAGAAGTCTGCTCTTAACATTATCGAAAAAGAGGGAAACAGTAGGGATAAACAACTCATGTATCGAAGTCTTCACAAATTACCAACAAGTGGTTATCGAAAAAGAAGGAGAAATTGTTTTTAGCTTAAAGATGTTTTGGCATCAAAGTTTTGGGATCATCAAGAAGGTTTGGAAATTATCAAAAAGGGGGAAATTGTTGGGAAAAACAATGTTGTTTTGATAATTACAAAATAACAAAGCTTGATACAGCAAGCTAGCATACAGCAAAATGATAAATGTCCAGCATACAACAAGCAGCTGTATCGAAAGTCGATCGAAGTTGTCAATCCTGTATCGAAGACCTTCTCATAGCGCCAGCATACAGCAAGCTCTCGTGCTACCAAGATACAGCAACAAAGTCTAAGTAAACGCCAAATATGGAAGCTGCCCCTCAATACATCATCCTTCCATACAGCATCGAACTACTCCAATATGCCTACAGCATAATTGGATACAACATTCACATCGGTACAGGACTGAAGATCGTTTGGAAAGGAATCTTTGGTATTCACTAAAGTCAAGTCCCGTTTGATAAAGAAGTATTTAAATACTGAAAGGATAAAGTATTTAAATACTGAAACTGTCAGAGATCTTCAAATCCCGCAATATCCGGATCCTAGTCATTTCAAGTCAAATATCAAGTTGTCATAGATTCTTGCTCAATGGATCTATCTCAACGGACATATCCAAGAAGGCTATTTATACCCCAGAGTTTGAAGATCAAGGAACAAAACAAAAAAATACGAAGAAGAACATATACAAGCTTACAAGCGATATTCAAACCATCGAAAGACTAAATATTCATTATCATCAGATCAAGCTTACAAGAGCAAGTATTTTTTTTTCTAGCATCAATCCATATCTGAGAAAGAAGAAATATACCCAGTCATCAAGAACAGCCATCATCAGCTCAAGAACTTCATATTCAAGCTGTTGTTCTTACCTGGTTACCTACCTTTTACCTTTGTGTAAAAACTGAGCTCTGTGTGAACTCAACAAGTTATTCTGACCTGTGTGGGATAAATAAGGATGAAGCTTTGGAACTGTGTGTGAAGAAGCAAGTCAAGTGGAAGCTTTAACCAACTCTGTGTGAACGGTTGAAAGCGACAGTCTTTGTATCTATCTGTATGAACGATACAAGGATAGGTTTGATTATAAATACATAGTTGTGTACGCAGTATTTATAATAAATGTTTTACTCCTTTGTGGAGGACCAGTGGACGTAGAGGGGTTTACCTCGAACCACTTAAATACTGTGTTATTTATCTTTCACCGTTACTGTTTTCATAAACTGTGATTTATATAAGTATACACTGCAAAACCCTGTACGCACCAAGCTAACAGGAGAGTAGACCGAGTTGCTGTATCGACAGCAACTTACTGTTTCAAAACTTCCGCTACGCACTCCAATTAGAAAAACGTACAGCTTGTTGTTTAAACATTTGCCATGCTGTGTAATATCCGGATTTATAACGGTGTATTCCATCTGTATTCAAACCATGTTTTATTCGGATTGGTGGTTTTGATTATTGGAGTATGATCTTTCGTGTATTGATATCATTGTACATAAGTATAGAAACATGCAAAATTGCTCAAACAACCTCGTGATAGCGCACGCTAAGAATGTATCTTAACGCGCGCTATCGGGCTATTATTAGCGCACGCTATGCAGGTAGGAGTTGCGTGCGCTAAGGACTCAATTATTGAGCGGGACGGCTAGCACATGTGCCAGTAGGACATGGGTCGGATAAGATTCCGCGGGCCTTGCCGGACAATTAGAAGTCAACCATCATTAGCGCACACTAAGGAATGCTTAGTAGCGTGCGCTAACTTGTTAAAATGCAGAATATTATAAATGGGACAACAACCGTTTTGGCTTTCATTTCTTTCGCCCATTCTTCATCCTTGAGAGTTCAGAGAGCTATAATAATACTCCTATACACTTAGAACACATCTTGTTGGTGTTTGTATATTGGTTATCACTTGGGAATATTCATTGAAGTGGAATAGCACCTTGGAGTGGCATACAACCAACCGGAGTTGGATTCTACCTTACGGTTCAGTGATTTTCATCATATTAAGGTATGTTCAATCTATATCAAGACTTAGAGTTGGATTCTAACGATTTGGATGATCATGTTAACAAGATATGGATTTTCATAGATGAATTATCCAAGTATATCATGTTTGGAATATTGAGATGATTAAACTTTAAGTACCTTGATTATGATCATCATGATTCGAATCTTGTTACATTGGATATGTAAAGGAAGCTTCTATCAATGGTAAACCGAATCTAGTAGATGATTTCATAGTAATCTTGGACTAGACTTTAACATCATTATTGTTAGATAAATCTAAAGGATTGATCATGGAAGGATTTATCTAGTATAAATGGAACGTTTAACAACTTCAGTATGATAATATTGATTGATATAGAGGTGTTGATATCAACCTTTAAGCCTTTCGAATTGTCGTATGAAGATTTGTAGTTGAAACGGAATATGGTTTTATAACGGTATGCATATCCTTGAATCCGAAGTTGTTATTATCCGTAGGATCATTCATAATCGTATGTACATGATATTCATGGAGGTAACATGAAGTATCACGGAAGATTTCATTGTTTCGATCATGGCGAGAACAGTTTACTGCTCAGCAGTAAACTGCCATGCACAGATAGCACACGTTATGCTATGAATATTAACATGCGCTATCGAGCACGAGTTAGCGTATGCTACATTTGGTATGTAAGGTACGCTAAGCCATCAGACGAGTCAGTCGACTGATCAGTGAAGTACTGGCCATGCATAGTTAGCGTACGCTAGGCTTTGTTGTTTGTGTGCGCTATCGGGCAGACTTAACGCACGCTACACAGAGTACTTAGCGTGCGCTAAGCAGTTCAGGCAGATTACATTTTATGAACTCTTGGCCGTTAATCGAATTGTTAAATATTCGTACGACGTGAGATAAATCCTATATCATTTCTTTTGTTAAGGTTTGGTCTCATTACGTGATTGATTGAGGAGGACGACCTTCGAGTGTTCATTTTCGTGGAAGTATTGTTCTTGTCTTCAAACCGAGGCAAGTACCTTAATTGTTTTATGTATTGTTGTTATACATATTGCCGTGCATGTATGTCGTTATTGTATGTCCACCTCGTGTTGGTCCGACGGGATCATCGGGGGATCTATGCTAGCGTGCGCTGGATCATCGGACGGGTTTTTCCACCACGGGTTGGTCTGACGGGATCATCGTGGGTTCTAGGCAGTGAACGCTGTATCGACGGAATTACCATGTGTATGTTATGATATCATGTTGTGATTATCAGTTGTGTATGTCATTTATGAGTTTCTCGTAGGAGAAGACTCGTTGGTATTTTGTCGTTTACGTTATTATTCTTCGTGAGATATGAATAATATGTTGTGGTACTTGTACTAGCATCGTTGTGCTAATCCCTTCGGGGGTGAACATTTTGTTTGTGTTCAGGATCCAGGAGAGCGGGGAAACAACCACTGGAGCTGCATGACGACGAGGGTGCAGAGTGATGTTTCAGCTGGGTTCATGTGTCTGTTGTTTATTGGTTATTTTCAATAAGTACTCGAGTACGAGGTCATTTGTGATGGATTTGAGTTTGGTGATGTATTTTTGAGTTCTGTTGAACAATTTTATTAATTTTGTATTTGGTCAGAACTGTTGGGTCGTAATTCCGTTATTTCCATTTGTTAGTACCTTTTTAATGCCTATTCAATTCTTCAGCCTTGTAAATCCTTATGTAAAGGATTTACGGCGGTGTAATATCCCTGAATATATCGGGGGTGTTACATGTTGTATCCAGTATACTTTCAGTGGACCAACAGCTCCGATATACTATTGGGATTCGGTAATAAAAATAGAATTAGACAACAGAAAAATAAACGGATCAAATTGAATAAAATATGAACTTCTAAGAGGATCGATCAAGCATCGTAACGAATATATAATAAAGAAAAACAAGGCATGAAATAGAAATCATAACCTTGAAGTCCTTGATTAAATGTTGAATAAACCGAGCCAAGCTTTAGAAAATTCTCGAGCACTGAAACCACCGTGCCTCTACGTATCACGCATCGGAAGATGACCAGAAAATATTTCTATCAACTTATACTCTAAGTATACGACTATAAGTTGATAGAATAAGCTTAGTTTTAATTTCATAAATACTCTACGCATTTTATAAAAATTATTTTCTCTCAAAATTACACTTAGAACCTAAGTGTAAAAACTTAGAAAAATTTTCTCTCCCTCCTCCTAAAGCTCTCGGCCGAAGAATACATGTGGGAATGAGGATGATGTTTGTTTTATAACACAACAACACCTCACTTCACACATTATGCCAAAAACCATAACATTAGTTATACACCAAGTGTATAATTAAATGTCCCACATTATCACATCTAATCTTCATTATATCGTATGCCATGACAAAATGAGATGATAAGTCACCAAGTGATAAATGAGGGGGGCGGCCTATATGAGATTATTAAGGTTGGTTCATTTCGGAACGAACTATCGTGTATTTAGTCCGTAGATAAACCTTGGTAGGTTTCAATATTAATACAATTAATTAATCCAATTAATTAATTATATTAAAATAATCTCTCTAAGAAATAATATGTATAAATTAATTAACCAGTAATTGCACACTAAGAACTAGATAGTGTATCTTATACCACTGGAAATCCAGAGAAGTCTAGTTTCATGTTCATTTTACGGATCTCAAAAATATTAAATGTGGAGAAAGTTATGGCTGTTTCCGTTAGTGTAACGAAACTGCCAACTTCCCCTTAAAATGGGAAAAACATCATATAGACCTAGAGCTCGTTTCTAGCATCGAAAACCCTAAACATGTAAACTCTAATCATGTATATCATACTTATAAACACATATAAGAGTCGACATACAATCATGCTTCTTGACATTACAAACTCCATTTCATAATCTTTTCTTTTGAAAATATGACTACTTAGGCTCTGTTCTTTTGGGTGAATGAATCGAAGTGAAATCAAGTGAATCGGCCCAATTGAATCAACTAAATCGAATCAACTAAATGAAAACTGAATCAATCGAATCAAATATATTTTGAGGGTAAATAATAATAATAATGGTAAATCATAATAATAATAGTAATCAACAACAATAACGATAATAGTAATGTTATTAGTAATAATAACAATAATAATAATTAATATTAATAATAATAATAATAAGAAGAAAAAGAAACCGAATCGAATGGACTGAATCGAATCGAACTAAATGAATGGACTGAATCAACTTAACAAAGCGAATCTCGAATCAAAAGCGAAAAATAAGTCCAAAAGAACAGGGCCTTACTCATTTTTATTTCCCCACTTTAAACCTTCAAACATCATTAACATCAAGTATCATCAAGCATCAATTATTTCCAACATCAAACAACACACTTAACATACACTCATGTTGATAATCAAGATCTTGGTCCTAACATACAAATGACCTAAACATGACTTTTAAAATCCCCAATACATAACATGCTCCTTAACTACATCAAATATTACCAACACATTTTCCAGCTTCATAAATCTAACTTCATGCTCTTGTTTTCAAATAAATTTTCAAAACATTTTATAAAAATCTAACAAAAACATATCATGTACTTCTTTCATACATCATCACAATTATCAAGTCACTTTTGAACATACAACAACATATCAAGAACTAAACATGTATCTTCCTTTCTTTCAAAATACCAAACATTTTATAAAAATCTCATAAATTCATCATATCATCATATCATCACATAGCAACATATTGTGTAAGAAAATCATAAGAAAAACAACACATGATTGAGTTATAAAAACCTAAAATTTTCGGCCAACATGTAAAAAATCAAGACATGATTACAACTTGTTCTAAACACTTTCAAGAACCTTAAAATCAACTTAGAGACAACATACAAAACATTATAACATTAAACCTAAACTCTTCATATATTTTTCCAAATTTTAAAGTGGCCAAAACCTATTTTTACTTGGGTAGAAATGAAGAGAATGAGGTAACTTACTTGAATATGAACTTTGTTTCAAGTTTGGAACACAAAGTGAGCTTGTACTTGAGTTCTTAATGAAGAACAATGGTGAACATCAATGGTGAAGAGGGAGGGGGCTGCCAAAGTGAAATGAAGACAGGAAAAAGATGAAGTGAGGAGGAAAAATGAAAGGGAGGTGATATCCCTTTATATACTAGGTTAACCCTAGACATCATCATAAGGCGATCGAATAATATTCTACGTTTTGCTCCTCCACAGATAAAATTACTCGGGTATTAAATGTATGACATATACTTAAATTATAGTATCGCACTTACAGCTTAAAGTCACGAAAAAGTTTCGCGATTTATGGAACGCGAAATTATCCGAGAAAATGACTCGACATAAAATATACCCAAAAATTCAAAAAGTAAACTTTTGAAAATCGTACTCGTAACGTAAAAGTGATGTATATAAAAGTCGATGGAATTACGATTCTATCTATCGAAACATAAAAATCAAATTCGGAAGGTAAACCCAACCAAATAACCGAACATCCGATTTCTGAATTTAAAACGTATAAATAGTTCTATACTTACTCCATTATTCAGAATTTTATTATTTGTGAATGCAAAACCCTAATGTCGTACTTGAGGTCATAATAATTCATGCATATAAAAGACCGGGGCATTACATCCTACCGCTCTAACAAGAAATTTCGTCCCGAAATTTACATACCTTATCAAAAAGTTCTGGGTATTTTTCCCTCATCTAGCTTTCGAGTTCCCACCTAGCTTCTTCCTGACCATGGTGACTCCATAATACTTTCACCAAAGGAATCGACTTGTTCCTCAGTTCTTGAACCTTATGGTATAAAATAGCTTCTGGCCTCTCTACATAACTCGTATCGTGACTAAGAACTATGTCACTCTGATGAATCACATGCTTGGGATCAAATACGTACTTCCTCAGCTGAGAAACATGGAAAACATTGTGAACATTTCCAAGACTAGGTGGCAGAGCCAACATATAAGCAACTGGGCCGATCCTCTCAAGAATCTCATATGGCCCTATAAAACGTGGCCTAAGCTTGCCTTTAACGCCAAACCTGATTATTCCCTTAGAAGGGAAAACCTTGAGGAAAACCTTATCCCCACTTTCGAAATGTAATTCAGTTCGGCGTGTATCGTGAATGACTTCGCCAGTGCAGGCCTCTTGTATTCTCTGTCATATCTTGCGGATAATCTCGATCATCTCGCTGACTGTGTCTGGCCCTAAAATATTTCTCTCACCCACTTCATCCTAATAAAGTGGTGACCTGCATTTTCTGCCGTATAAGGCCTCATAAGGCGCCATACCTATCGTTGCCTGATGACTGTTGTTGTAAGCAAATTCAATTAACGGCAAAACATGCTCCCAATTCGCACCTTGATCCAACAATACAGTTCTTAACATGTCTTCTAGTGTTTGAATCGTCCTTTCCGATTGTCCATCGGTCTGCGGGTGGAAAGCGATACTAAAGTTCAGGTGTGTACCCAATTCCTTCTATAGACTCATCCAAAATCTAGAGGTAAAATTTGGATCTCGATCTGACGTCATTGATATTGGCACTCCGTGCAAACATACAATTTCATGGACATATAATTGTGCCAACTTCTCACATCCGTAAGTGATTGGGATAGGCAAAAAGTGAGCTGATTTTGTGAGTCTACCTACTATAACCCATATAGCAGTGTTTCCTCGTTTGGTCCTCGGCAAACTAGTCACAAAATCCATAGCTATTCCTTCCCACTTCCATTCTAGAATGGTCAATGGCTGTAACTTTCCATATGGTTGTTGGTGTAGTGCTTTCACTTGCTGACATGCCAAACACCGCTCGACAAAAGAAGCTACATCCCGTTTCATACCGTCCCACCAGAAATTTCTCTTCAGGTCTTGGTACATCTTGGTACTCCCCGGGTGAGCGGTATAGGGAGTATCATGAGCCTCACTCATAATCTCATTCCTTAATTCCTCATCATGTGGGACACATATTCTTTCTTCGAACATAATTGCGTTATCAGCCGCTTCGCGGTAACTTCCTGGGTTATCGGATCTAATTATCATACGTAGTTTCTCGAATGCTTCATCTCTCCTCTGCATATTCACTATCCGTCCTCTCAGATCTGGTGTCGTCACTAATGTCACGACACAACCCATTATCGTTTCTGGTGGATGAACCACCTCTAAACTCATTCCTTCAAAATCTTGGATTAGATCCCCTTCTGTGGTAAGTAGGTATCCCAAGTGCGATTGAGTCTTACGACTTAAGGCATCTGCTACCATATTAGCCTTGCCGGGGTGATAGTTAATACCACAATCAAAATCCTTTACCAATTCGAGCCATCTTCTCTGTCTCATGTTCAAGTCCTTCTGCTCAAAAAAGTACTTTAAACTCTTGTGGTAAGTGAAAATTTCACATCTTACCCCATAAAGGTGATGCCTCCATATCTTCAATGAGTGCACAACTGCAGCTAGTTACAAATCATGCGTGGGATAATTCACCTCATGCGGCCTAAGTTGTCTTGATGCATAAGCTATCACTTTCCCATCTTGCATTAATACACAACCTAGCCCATTCTTAGAAGCATCTGTGTAAACCACATACTCCTTGTTCGCTTCTGGTACTGCTAAAACTGGCGCAGTAGTCAATCTTTTCTTGAGTTCATGAAAACCCTCTTCACATTCATCTGTCCATAAATACTTAATTCCTTTCCGCAACATTTGTGTTATTGGTCTAGCAATCTTGGAAAATCCTTCGATGAACCTTCGGTAGTACCCAGCTAGACCCAAGAAACTCCTAATCTCATTAGGGTTGGTTGGTGACTTCCAATCACGTACTACTTCCACTTTAGCTGGGTCCACCTTAATACCCTCTGCTGGCATAATGTGCCCAAGAAACATCACTTCTTTCAACCAAACCTCGCACTTACTGAATTTGGCAACGAGTTTCTCTGTTCTTAGTGTTTCCAACACTATCCTGAGATGTTCTTCATGCTCTTTCTTATTTCTAGAGTAGATGAGAATATCATCTATGAACACCAATACAAACTTATCCAAGTACGGGTGGAAAAATCTATTCATAAGATCCATGAATACTGCGGGGGCATTAGTTAATCCAAACGGCATGACTATAAACTCATAGTGTCCATATCTTGTTCGGAAAGCTGTCTTGGGTATATCCTCTGGTCGAATTTTCAGCTGATGATACCCATACCTAAGGTCTATCTTAGAAAACACAGTTGTTCCCTTGAGTTGTTCAAACAAGTCATCTATCCTTGACAGAGGATACTTGTTCTTAAGTGTGAGTGTTGTTGGTTGATTCTTTAGTCTAATACTCGCAAGCGCACGATTTGTTCGATGTAGATATTGTAATATCCGCAATTTCCGATTTTTCGGTAAATTTCTTTTTCAGCCGGAGTCCGTTTTGACGACTCGCTCATGACCGTTTCGTCATTTCGAGAATGATTAATTCTGGACTTTTTGTCATCCGTGTAATACCCGGTTGTAATTCATTCATTTTCATTCAGTAATTATCAGTCTGTAATGGTCACTCAGTGTATTTTCACTCAATTATAATCATTCATCAATCATGTTCATTCACCGTGTTCACCGTTCGGAAAAACTTCGAGTTGTGTATCATTATTGTTCATTGTTTCAACTTTCCTCTTATGAGTTCGACTTTGTTAGATCACCATTAATTTTTGGTAACTCCAAAAATTCTAACTCTTTGTAATATTATAGAGCATCGAATTAGCTTTCCAAAGGTTCAAACGGTGAGTCAATCGGAGTCCGGACGAGAGAGTTATGGTCGTTTTAGCTCACCCGCTCATTTTTTTGATTATTGGCGACCCTTTGCCGGCCGAACTCGGCCGTGTCGTCCGACACGGCCGTGCCGTACTCGTCGGAAATGCGAAGTCTCGCCTCGGGACCCGGCCGTGTCGTGCAGCACGGCCGAGTCGAACTCTTCCGGATAAGCGTAACCGGCGCCGGGCGCGGCCGTGTTCCAGACACGGTCGAGTCATCTTGAGTCATTGTCGGACGGGTCACTATCGGAAGGCCCCTCCGCGCCGCGGCCGTGTCTAGCGAGGACACGGTCGAGTCCTGCCCAGTGCGCGCCGCGGCAAGTGTCGAGCGGACACGGTCGAGTCTGTCAGACGAGTCAACCCCTATAAATTCGTTTTTTGAGCATTTCAGCTCATTTCTTTCCCTTTTCTTCACCTACAACCGAGAGAGAGAGAGCTTGAGGGAGGGTTTTTCCTTCACAAATCATTTGAGTGTTTGATTTTCTTCATCCTCCTTCGATCGTGTAGCTCGGATTGTGGATCTAGCACGTGTTCTTCGGATTATAGGGCTTGAATCTTCAAGAGGTAAGAACTTCTTCAACCCTAGTATGATTTTGGGGAGGGTTTGGTGGTGATCTTGTGTTTTAATTCGAATTAACCGATGTTGTTATTAGATTTTGATAGTATTCACGCGACCCATGGTTTTCTTGTTTTTGATTGGGATGAAATCCCGTTGTTATACCATTGACCGATTTCATTTCCTTATGCACTCCTGGTGTCCGATGAATTGTCCCAACGGGTAGAATTAGGATTAATTCTTACCTTTCCGCATTATTGAGACTTGTTGTATACCGTTGTTGTGTTAGGAGCGGATTTGGGAGGATTGTTCGGACCAAAACCTATTCCTTCGTTGTTTCCCTTGTTTCATCGTGTTCAAGGCAAGTATCTTGCCCATACATTATGTGTTTTGTGGATATTACGGTTGTTAATCGTCGATATGTGCTAAATAAATATTAATAACCATTTTTCAAAAGAATCGGAATATTTATCATCATGGTTTTTGTAAAGGTGACCCGTGTGTGTTGGGAATTAATGTGCTTAGTTGAATATGTGTGCTAGTGTCGAGTATAGAATCACCTTACTTTCTTGTGATGTCATTGCGTGTGATTATGTCGTTGGTAAATGTAAAGTGTAATTCTTTTGTCAAATTATGTGCTTGGAGTCACGTGTTTATGGATGAATATGTGAGTTTGTGTGATATTAGTTGTGTCGTTCGGTGCTGTTGAAATCTTGTGCTTCCTTGTGAATCGTATCATTACTTGGTCGTGAGTATATGTTGGATGAACTGGCCATTCTAGTAAGGTACCTCGACTATATATACTGTGATTGACCTTCGAGGCTTGTGGTTTGCAACTGTGATTTTGGAACAAGTGTGTGTGTTGTTCCTTCCACCCGGAGTGTCCGACGGGATGTCTGGGGGTCGATACTAAGGGGTACGGCCACGGAAGTGGACTTGGGTGCGTGTGTGGATGAACTTCCACCCGGAGTGTCCGACGGGATGTCTGGGGGTCGATACTAAAGTGCGGCCGCGGAAGTGGTTTCCCACCGGAGTGTCCGACGGGATGTCCGGGGTCGATACTAAGTGCGGCCGCGGGTTACGATTGTGGTTTTTCATCTTGAGGATGACGATGTTTTCGTTAATTGTGATATTGTCCGGAGTATCACAATGCTTTGTGCTCGGGGTTGAGAGACATTGTATATCGAGTCTTGGTGCTTGGCTAGAATGGCATAGGATTAATGTGTTATGTGTAATGTGTCCTTGTAAGTGAATTGAAGTGGATGATCGGGTCGTGAAACCTGTGTTTTGTGGCCAGGAATGGTTGGGTCGTGGACCCCGTGTTTTGTTAAACGGATTTGTATTTTGAAAAATGAACTTTGGGGCTGTGACCCTAAATGGCTTTCGAGGAATTAAGAACATTTTCAATTTTTGATGTTTTCAAAACTCCCGAGATTTGGAAATGTTTTCAAAATGCTTACTTGCTTCGTTTCTGCTTTAAAGACTAGAACTATTTTTAACTAAATATATCTCGGGAAGTCTTTCGTTATATTCTCGGAATGTGTTGTGTATGGCTCGTATTTGCACTTTATACTTGCACTAGCGAAACAGTGGAGTTTTGCTAACCCCCGAGTAATCGGGGGGTGGATATCTGTATTGTGTCCAGTACATGCAGGTTTCGGGAGCAAGACACAAGATCGGCACGAGGGATGATGAAAGACGAATGATACTAATCACACGAAGGCCGGTTTTGGGTTCGATTAGTCGAGTCCATTGTATTGTCTTTTCCGCTGTCTTATTGTTTGTGGTGGTAATTATCTTACCCTTGGGTGGGTATGAGTCTGGATGAATTTATGTACTTTTATTTGTAAGTCAGTGTCGAAAGACCAAATCGGTCTATTGATTCGTTATTTTAATTCGTCAGTATGTAATGTAATGTGTTATGTTGATGTCTAGCCTGGTGGATCCTCACGGAGAGGGTCTGCGGCGTGTAATATTCCCGGTTTGATGCAGGGTGTTACATTTATGGTATCGGAGCTTAGGTTGCGGAAACCTAGGCTGTCGGGTCCAGTTGTGTATTGTTGGGTCTTGTCTTGTCAGATTGAGTCTGACTGATGTCGTGTCGCGACGCGTTGTTTGGAATGTCGGCCGTGATTAGTATCAGGGTGCAGTCATCATCTTCGTGCGATCTGTGGATGTAAGTCTCCCTACTACAGGTTGTACCACGAGCTATACGAGCCTGTGTGATTTTGTGTTATGTAGTTAATATTTGAAGGTGCATCGTGAGTAAGTGACATATATTTGTTGATTCCCGTCTTGCGCTAAAATGTAGAATGATATTGCTGAATGTATCCTTGTATAAATCATTTTTCTTACAAGAGTATAAACCTTGGAATTTTAAGTTTTCGAATCCTTTCGGGGAGTCACGTAAAATTTTTAAAATGCCCTCGAGGGAGGAAAAAGTTGATTTTCGTATGTTGACCACAAGGTGAAAGTTCAAAACTCGAATTATTGATAATTCTTTTCCACTTTGTGTACTATAAGTTTTCAAAACACGAGTTTTGAACTCAAATGAGTTCTACAAAATATACTCAAAACGTGATCCTTGCTTTTAACTTTCGGTTTTGAATGACAATTGCCTTTTGATGGTTGCTCATGATGTGTTGTAATTATGTGAATCGATGGCTTTGAGATTCGAATATTGTTGTTGTTTAATTGTGACCTTCGATTCCGGTGATGTCGTATATATGTTCGCAATCATGTTGCTAAAATAGAACCGTTAGCGCACGCTAAATATGTGTTATGTGAGCGTTAGTCGATCAGGCAGAGGCTATGGAACCGCATTATAGCCGTTAGGTCTAACTTTTGCGGCCAATCACCTGTAGTTGTATTCTCTACGTGGTGTCTAGTGATAACAACTGTTGTGCGTGAATGTGTGTTAAGACTTTTTGTATTGCTAGGTGATATTTGATTGTGTTTGATGAATTGATAAATTATGTCTGCTGCGAGTGTGTTCGAACACGCTTTTCTAAAACTTTCATAAGTTTGTGCAAGTGCGATTAGCCGGCGGCTTCATATGAACTTTGGAAATTGTTTGAAATTTGCGAGCCGGCTTAAGATTCTCAAATAAAACCTCGACGGTATTTGAAAGAGTTGTTTTAAAGTACCTTGAACATTTTGTAAAATTTTACCGTCGTTGATGTTTGTGAAGTGTTGGGAGAATTTTCGAAAATGATTTTAACATATTGTTGCATTTTCAAATAATTCGAGTGAATGATTTTCAAAATCTTTCACACCATAAAAATATTTTATTTCAAAAACCAATGCGATTTTTATTTTCAAAAATATATAGTGAAAGATGAGAAATCTCACTCGATGTAAAGTTCAAACTCGGATTCGGAAATGTTAGAGTATGTAAGAATGATTTGATGATCTTGCATGGTTAACTTGTTAGTTGTTAACGGCGATGATGATACGTAGAGGCATGATGACTTCAAATGATTTCAAATGAGACGGTTAAAGTATGTTGTTTGCAAGTTTTGATGAAACAACCCGAGGTACCAAAAGTACTTTTAAAGTTTATTTCAAATAGATATACAAATCCAAGGATTTTCAAAAGATTTCCTTTAAAAGGATACCCCGTGGATTTTCTTTTCGAGTTGTTATTGGTTACCCCATGTGATATGTCGTCTTGAGTTGGTACCTTAGTATAATATTTTGCGAAGTTGTGCAATCGTATTGAGTGGGAATCCGCTTAGTATGCCGATGGGCGAGAGGGCCTTGATCGTGACCACGATGCTAATGGCCATGAAGATCGGATGTGGACCAAGAGGATATGGTCGGGAAGGTTGCTATTCCAAGACTTCGTTCTCGTTGTTTAGGTTTCGGAGACGAAACCTCTTTTAAAATGATATGATGTAATACCCACATTTTTCTTTCTTTCTCTTGTTTCGTCAATCGTATCGACTCATTGTGTTCGTTGATGCTTCGACACAGTGTTGTTTCTCACCTTTGTCATTCGGCGAGTTACGATATTGTCCCAAATTGATCTATATATCGTTGTGACCTTTTCAAGTTCGGAAAATTAGTCTCGTTTTCGATCTTCCAACCCTTGGGCGGTGGAATTCCGTATTTGTTCAGCGATTGGCTCGCGTTTTGATTGATGTACCGTGGGGTTGGTCAATCGTATTGATTTTCGTCCGTTGTGTTTTGTGTTTGTTCGGATAATTGACTTGATTGTATTATCCAGTTGATGACGCTTGTCACTTGTTGGTTTTATTATATCCCTAACGGCGGCGTTGTGTTGGTCGTCGTGGAGCGTGTTTTCACGCCGTATATTCCTTTGCGTTGCTTGTAACATTTCGCCGATGGGCGTAAGTTACGCGTTTCCTTGCGTATCTCGTTGAGTTTTCCTGGCGGGATATTACTTCTCCCTACTTGTTTTAAGTTTCGGGACGAAACTTCTTTTAAGGAGGGTAGAATGTAATATCCGCAATTTCTGATTTTTCGGTAAATTTCTTTTTCAGCCGGAGTCCGTTTTGACGACTCGCTCATGACCGTTTCGTCATTTCGAGAATGATTAATTCTGGACTTTTTGTCATCCGTGTAATACCCGGTTGTAATTCATTAATTTTCATTCAGTAATTATCAGTCTATAATTGTCACTCAGTGTATTTTCACTCAATTATAATCATTCATCAATCATGTTCATTCACCGTGTTCACCGTTCGGAAAAACTTCAAGTTGTGTATCATTATTGTTCATTGTTTCAACTTTCCTCTTATGAGTTCGACTTTGTTAGATCACCATTAATTTTTGGTAACTCCAAAAATTCTAAATCTTTGCAATATTATAGAGCATCGAATTAGCTTTCCAATGGTTCAAACGGTGAGTCAATCGAGTCGGACGAGAGAGTTATGGTCGTTTTAGCTCACCCGCTCATTTTTTCGATTATTGGCGATCACTGCCGGCCGAACTTCGGCCGTGTCGTCCGACACGGCCCGTGCCGTACTCGTCGGAAATGCGAAGTCTACGCCTCGGGACCCGGCCGTGTCGTGCAGCGCGGCCGAGTCGAACTCTTCCGGATAAGCGACCAGACGCCCCGGGCGCGGCCGTGTTCGAGGACACGGTCGAGTCATCTTAAGCCGTCGGACGGGTCACTATCGGAAGGCCCCTTCCGCCGCGGCCGTGTCTAGCGGGACACGGTCGAGTCCTGCCGGCAGTGCGCGCCGCGGCCGTGTCGAGCGGACACGGTCGAGTCTGTCGACGAGTCAACCCCTATAAATTCGTTTTTTGAGCATTTCAGCTCATTTCTTTCCCTTTTCTTCACCTACAACCGAGAGAGAGCTTGAGGGAGGGTTTTTCCTTCACAAATCATTTGAGTGTTTGATTTTCTTCATCCTCCTTCGATCGTGTAGCTCGGATTGTGGATCTAGCACGTGTTCTTCGGATTATAGGGCTTGAATCTTCAAGAGGTAAGAACTCCTTCAACCCTCGTATGATTTTGGGGAGGGTTTGGTGGTGATCTTGTGTTTTAATTCGAATTAACCGATGTTGTTATTAGATTTTGATAGTATTCACGTGACCCATGGTTTTCTTGTTTTTGATTGGGATGAAATCCCGTTGTTATACCATTGACCGATTTCATTTCCTTATGCACTCCTGGTGTCCGATGAATTGTCCCAATGGGTAGAATTAGGATTAATTCTTACCTTTCCGCATTATTGAGACTTGTTGTATACCGTTGTTGTGTTAGGAGCGGATTTGGGAGGATTGTTCGGACCAAAACCTATTCCTTCGTTGTTTCCCTTGTTTCATCGTGTTCAAGGCAAGTATCTTGCCCATACATTATGTGTTTTGTGGATATTACGGTTGTTAATCGTCGATATGTGCTAAATAAATATTAATAACCATTTTTCAAAAGAATCGGAATATTTATCATCATGGTTTTTGTAAAGGTGACCCGTGTGTGTTGGGAATTAATGTGCTTAGTTGAATATGTGTGCTAGTGTCGAGTATAGAATCACCTTACTTTCTTGTGATGTCATTGCGTGTGATTATGTCGTTGGTAAATGTAAAGTGTAATTCTTTTGTCAAATTATGTGCTTGGAGTCACATGTTTATGGATGAATATGTGAGTTTGTGTGATATTAGTTGTGTCGTTCGGTGCTGTTGAAATCTTGTGCTTCCTTGTGAATCGTATCATTACTTGGTCGTGAGTATATGTTGGATGAACTGGCCATTCTAGTAAGGTACCTCGACTATATATCTTGTGATTGACCTTCGAGGCTTGTGGTTTGCAAGCGTGATTTTGGAACGTGTGTGTGTGTTGTTCCTTCCACCGGAGTGTCAGACGGGATGTGCGGGAGTCGATACTAAGAAGTACGGCCACGGAAGTGGACTTGGGTGCGTGTGTGGATGAACTTCCACACGGAGTGTCCGACGGGATGTGCGGGGTCGATACTAATGGGTACGGCCCGCGAGTGGTTTCCCACCGGAGTGTCGACGGGATGTCTGGAGGTCGATACTAAGAGTGCGGCGCGGGTTACCGATTGTGGTTTTTCATCTTGAGGAAGACGATGTTTTCGTTAATTGTGATATTGTCAGGAGTATCACAATGCTTTGTGCTCGGGGTTGAGAGACATTGTATATCGAGTCTTGGTGCTTGGCTAGAATGGCATAGGATTAATGTGTTATGTGTAATGTGTCCTTGTAAGTGAATTGAAGTGGATGATCGGGTCGTGGACCCTGTGTTTTGTGACCGGAATGGTTGGGTCGTGGAACCCGTGTTTTGTTAAACGGATTTGTATTTTGAAAAATGAACTTTGGGGCTGTGACCCTAAATGGCTTTCGAGGAATTAAGAACATTTTCAATTTTTGATGTTTTCAAAACTCCCGAGATTTGGAAATGTTTTCAAAATGCTTACTTGCTTCGTTTCTGCTTTCAAGACTTGAACTATTTTTAACTAAATATATCTCGGGAAGTCTTTCGTTATATTCTCGGAATGTGTTGTGTATGGCTCGTATTTGCACTTTATACTTGCACTAGCAAAACAGTGGAGTTTTGCTAACCCCCGAGTAATCGGGGGGTGGATATCTGTATTGTGCCCAGGTACATGCATGTTTTCGGGAGCAAGACACAAGATCGGCACGAGGGATGATGAAATACGAATGATACTAATCACACAAAGGCCAGTTTTGGGTTCAGTTAGTCGGAGTCCATTGTATTGTCTTTTCCGCTGTCTTATTGTTTGTGGTGGTAATTATCTTACCCTTGGGTGGGTATGAGTCTGGATGAATTTATGTACTTTTATTTGTAAGTCAGTGTCGAAAGACCAAATCGGTCTATTGATTCGTTATTTTAATTCGTCAGTATGTAATGTAATGTGTTATGTTGATGTCTAGCCTGGTGGATCCTCACGGAGAGGGTCTGCGGCGTGTAATATTCCCGGTTTGATCTGGGGGTGTTACATTTATGGTATCGGAGCTTAGGTTGCGGAAACCTAGGCTGTCGGGTCCAGTTGTGTATTGTTGGGTCTTGTCTTGTCAGATTGAGTCTGACTGATGTCGTGTCGCGACGCGTTGTTTGGAATGTCGGCCGTGATTAGTATCAGGGTGCAGCCATCATCTTCGTGCGATCTGTGGATGTAAGTCTCCATACTACATGTTGTACCACGAGCTATACGAGCACTGTGTGATTTTGTGTTATGTAGTTAATATATGAAGGTGCATCGTTAGTAAGTGAAATATTTTTTTTGATTACCGTCTTGAGCTTAAATGTTGAATTATATTTCTGTATTTATCTTTGTATAATTCATTTTTCTTACAAGAGTATAAACCTTGGAATTTTAAGTTTTCGAATCCTTTCGGGAGTCACGTAAAATTTTTAAAATGCCCTCGAGGGAGGAAAAAGTTGATTTTCGTATGTTGACCACAAGGCTGAAAGTTCTGAAAACTCGAATTATTGATAATTCTTTTCCACTGTGTACTATAAGTTTTCAAAACACGAGTTTTGAACTCAAATGAGTTCTACAAAATATACTCAAGACGTGATCCTTGCTTTTAACTTTCAGTTTTGAATGACAATTGCCTTTTGATGGTTGCTCATGATGTGTTGTAATTATGTGAATCGATGGCTTTGAGATTCGAATATTGTTGTTGTTTAATTGTGACCTTCGATTCCAGTGATGTCGTATATATGTTCGCAATCATGTTGCTAAAATAGAACCGTTAGCGCACGCTAAATATGTGTTATGTGGCGTTAGTCGATGCAGGCGGAGGCTATGGAACCGCATTATAGCCGTTAGGTCTAACTTTTGCGGCCAATCACCTGTAGTTGTATTCTCTACGTGGTGTCTAGTGATAACAACTGTTGTGCGTGAATGTGTGTTAAGACTTTTTGTATTGCTAGGTGATATTTGATTGTGTTTGATGAATTGATAAATTATGTCTGCTGCGAGTGTGTTCGAACACGCTTTTCTAAAACCTTCATAAGTTTGTGCAAGTGCGATTAGCCGACGGCTTCGTATGAACTTTGGAAATTGTTTGAAATTTGCGAGCCGGCCTAAGATTCTCAAATAAAACCTCGACGGTATTTGAAAGAGTTGTTTTAAAGTACCTTGAACATTTTGTAAAATTTTACCGTCGTTGATGTTTGTGAAGTGTTGGGAGAATTTTCGAAAATGATTTTAACATATTGTTGCATTTTCAAATAATTCGAGTGAATGATTTTCAAAATCTTTCACACCATAAAAATATTTTATTTCAAAAACCAATGCGATTTTTATTTTTAAAAATATATAGTGAAAGATGAGAAATCTCACTCGATGTAAAGTTCAAACTCGGATTCGGAAATGTTAGAGTATGTAAGAATGATTTGATGATCTTGCATGGTTAACTTGTTAGTTGTTAACGGCGATGATGATACGTAGAGGCATGATGACTTCAAATGATTTCAAATGAGACGGTTAAAGTATGTTGTTTGCAAGTTTTGATGAAACAACCCGAGGTACCAAAAGTACTTTTAAAGTTTATTTCAAATAGATATACAAATCCAAGGATTTTCAAAAGATTTCCTTTAAAAGGATACCTCGTGGATTTTCTTTTCGAGTTGTTATTGGTTACCCCATGTGATATGTCGTCTTTGAGTTGGTACCTTAGTATAATATTTTGCGAAGTTGTGCAATCGTATTGAGTGGGAATCCGCTTAGTATGCCGATGGGCGAGAGGCGCGATCGTGACCACGATGCTAATGGCCATGAAGATCGGATGTGGACCAAGAGGATATGGTCGGGAAGGTTGCTATTCCGGACTTCGTTCTCGTTGTTTAGGTTTCGGACGAAACCTCTTTTAATGGTGATATGATGTAATACCCGCATTTTCTTTCTTTCTCTTGTTTCGTCCAATCGTATCGACTCATTGTGTTCGTTGATGCTTGACACAGTGTTGTTTCTCACCTTTGTCATTCGAGCGAGTTCTGATATTGTCCCAAATTGATCTATATATCGTTGTGACCTTTTCAAGTTCGGAAAATTAGTCTCGTTTTCGATCTTCCAACCCTTGGGCGGTGGAATTCCGTATTTGTTCAGCGATTCGCTCGCGTTTTGATTGATGTACCGTTGGGTTGGTCAATCGTATTGAATTTCGTCCGTTGTGTTTTGTGTTTGTTCGGATAATTGACTTGATTGTATTATCCAGTTGATGATGCTTGTCACTTGTTGGTTTTATTATATCCCTAACGGGGGCATTGTGTTGGTCGTCGTGGAGCGTGTTTTCATGCCGTATATTCCTTTGCGTTGCTTGTAACATTTCGCCGATGGGCGTAAGTTACGCGTTTCCTTGCGTATCTCGTTGAGTTTTCCTGGCGGGATATTGCTTCTCCCTACTTGTTTTAAGTTTCGGGACGAAACTTCTTTTAAGGAGGGTAGAATGTAATATCCGCAATTTCCGATTTTTCGATAAATTTCTTTTTCGTAGAGTCCGTTTTGACGACTACGCACATGACCCGTTCGTCATTTCGAGAATGATTAATTGGACTTTTTGTCATCCGTGTAATACCGGTTGTAATTCATTCATTTTCATTCGGTAATTATCGATCTGTAATTGTCACTCGTGTATTTTCACTCAATTATAATCATTCATCAATCATGTTCATTCACCGTGTTCACCGTTCGGAAAAACTTCGAGTTGTGTATCATTATTGTTCATTGTTTCAACTTTCCTCTTATGAGTTCGACTTTGTTAGATCACCATTAATTTTTGGTAACTCCAAAAATTCTAAATCTTGCAATGTTATAGAGCATCGAATTAGCTTTCCAATGGTTCAAGCGGTGAGTCAATCGGTCGGACGAGAGAGTTATGGTCGTTTAGCTCACCCGCTCATTTTTTCGATTATTGGCGATCCTTGCCGGCCGAACTTCGGCCGTGTCGTCCGACACGGCCCGTGCCGTACTCGTCCGGAAATGCGAAGTCTACGCCTCGGGACCCGGCCGTGTCGTCGCACCGCCGAGTCGAACTCTTAGGATAAGCGAGCAGGCGCCGGACGCCGGCCGTGTTCCGGGACACGGTCGAGTCATCTTGAGTCGGCTGTCGGACGGGTCACTATCGGAAGGCCCCTCCACGCCGCGGCCGTGTCTAGCGGGACACGGTCGAGTCCTCTGCCGGCAGTGCGCGCCGCGGCCGTGTCAGGCGGACACGGTCGAGTCTGTCAGACGAGTCAACCCCTATAAATTCGTTTTTTGAGCATTTCAGCTTATTTCTTTCCCTTTTCTTCACCTACAACCGAGAGAGAGAGCTTGAGGGAGGGTTTTTCCTTCACAAATCATTTGAGTGTTTGATTTTCTTCATCCTCCTTCGATCATGTAGCTCGGATTGTGGATCTAGCACGTGTTCTTCGGATTATAGGGCTTGAATCTTCAAGAGGTAAGAACTCCTTCAACCCTCGTATGATTTTGGGGAGGGTTTGGTGGTGATCTTGTGTTTTAATTCGAATTAACCGATGTTGTTATTAGATTTTGATAGTATTCACGCGACCCATGGTTTTCTTGTTTTTGATTGGGATGAAATCCCGTTGTTATACCATTGACCGATTTCATTTCCTTATGCACTCCTGGTGTCCGATGAATTGTCCCAACGGGTAGAATTAGGATTAATTCTTACCTTTCCGCATTATTGAGACTTGTTGTATACCGTTGTTGTGTTAGGAGCGGATTTGGGAGGATTGTTCGGACCAAAACCTATTCCTTCGTTGTTTCCCTTGTTTCATTGTGTTCAAGGCAAGTATCTTGCCCATACATTATGTGTTTTGTGGATATTACGGTTGTTAATCGTCGATATGTGCTAAATAAATATTAATAACCATTTTTCAAAAGAATCGGAATATTTATCATCATGGTTTTTGTAAAGGTGACCCGTGTGTGTTGGGAATTAATGTGCTTAGTTGAATATGTGTGCTAGTGTCGAGTATAGAATCACCTTACTTTCTTGTGATGTCATTGCGTGTGATTATGTCGTTGGTAAATGTAAAGTGTAATTCTTTTGTCAAATTATGTGCTTGGAGTCACGTGTTTATGGATGAATATGTGAGTTTGTGTGATATTAGTTGTGTCGTTGATCTGTTGAAATCTTGTGCTTCCTTGTGAATCGTATCATTACTTGGTCGTGAGTATATGTTGGATGAACTGGCCATTCTAGTAAGGTACCTCGACTATATATACTGTGATTGACCTTCGAGGCTTGTGGTTTGCAACTGTGATTTTGGAACGTGTGTGTGTGTTGTTCCTTCCACCCGGAGTGTCCGACGGGATGTCTGGGGGTCGATACTAAGGGGTACGGCCACGGAAGTGGACTTGGGTGCGTGTGTGGATGAACTTCCACCCGGAGTGTCCGACGGGATGTCTGGGGGTCGATACTAAGGGGTACAGCCGCGGAAGTGGTTTCCCACCCGGAGTGTCCGACGGGATGTCTGGGGGTCGATACTAAGGGGTACGGCCGCGGGTTACCAGTTGTGGTTTTTCATCTTGAGGATGACGATGTTTTCGTTAATTGTGATATTGTCCGGAGTATCACAATGCTTTGTGCTCGGGGTTGAGATACATTGTATATCGAGTCTTTGTGCTTGGCTAGAATGGCATAGGATTAATGTGTTATGTGTAATGTGTCCTTGTAAGTGAATTGAAGTGGATGATCGGGTCGTGGACCCTGTGTTTTGTGACCGGAATGGTTGGGTCGTGGACCCCGTGTTTTGTTAAACGGATTTGTATTTTGAAAAATGAACTTTGGTGTGACCACTAAATGGCTTCGAGCAATTAACAACAATTTCAATTTATGATGATTTCAAAACTCCCGAGATTTGGAAATGAATTCAAAATGCTTACTTGCTTCGTTTCTGCTTTCAAGACTTGAACTATTTTTAACTAAATATATCTCGGGAAGTCTTTCGTTATATTCTCGGAATGTGTTGTGTATGGCTCGTATTTGCACTTTATACTTGCACTAGCGAAACAGTGGAGTTTTGCTAACCAACGAGTAATCGGGGGGTGGATATCTGTATTGTGTCCAGGTACATGCATGTTTTCGGGAGCAAGACACAAGATCGGCACGAGGGATGATGAAAGACGAATGATACTAATCACACGAAGGCCAGTTTTGGGTTCAGTTAGTCGGAGTCCATTGTATTGTCTTTTCCGCTGTCTTATTGTTTGTGGTGGTAATTATCTTACCCTTGCGTGGGTATGAGTGGATGAATTTATGTACTTTTATTTGTAAGTCAGTGTCGAAAGACCAAATCGGTCTATTGATTCGTTATTTTAATTCGTCAGTATGTAATGTAATGTGTTGTGTTGATGTCTAGCCTGGTGGATCCTCACGGAGAGGGTCTGCGGCGTGTAATATTCCCGGTTTGATCTGGGGGTGTTACAGATATGCAGTGCAAGGTCGATTCCACAGGGAGGACTATGATAGTGAAGTAAATATTGTCCTATCGTTTTGAACCAAATTATATTGAATTCTAACCTAGTTCCAAATAATTTGATTTTTTATTGGTTATAATAATTGCAATTAATAACAGTAATTTTTAAGTAGATTTTAGGTAAATTGATTTTAAATAATTTACTAGGGTTTAGAATCCACCAATGTCTATTTATTATTTATTTTATATTTTAGTTCCAAGAAATTCAGGGAATAGATTCTGAAATCAATCTCACTATTTTCCTATAGATTTGACAATAAGTTCAAAATTATAATTCAAATATAGATTTTCCTTCGCTTAAAAAATATAATTTCTAAGCATTATATGTATCCAATTTAATGGAAAACAAATAATCAAAGAAATTAACTAATATCAATAATCACAAAGCAAGGGGGAATTTATAACTATCAAAAATACGTGATATAATTGATGAAATAATATTCCCCTATTGAAGCGAAAATCATAATCATTAAAAATATTTATTTGGAATTATTATATAAATATTAATAATAATATAGACATGGTTTCATCATAACCCTAATAAAAAAAATTACTCACTCATAATAACAACACAAATAAATAAATGTTCCATAATATTATTACTCAAATATAATTTTATTACACAATATTTTTATTTCTCTCCCTTACAATAATATCTCTCTATTTTTTCTCCTTTTTTTTCTCCTCCCCAAACACTACACATTCATCCCCTATTTATACTACTTCAAAATCAATAAAATAATCATTTTTACAATTTTAAAATCCCACCCCCTAATAATTCACGGCTGCCCATGAGGTGCTGATGTCATGGATGACATCAACACAGAGTTGAAATTCCGGTCCAATCAGGTGTTGACATGTGGCACAATATGGTCCGTCTATTTAATTGTCCTTCGAACGGTCATAACTTCTTCATACGAACTCGGATTCGGATGAATTTTTTTTAAAACAATCGACTCGACGAGATGAATAAAGTGAGACCAGTCGTGACTATATTTGAATTTTGTAAAAATATCGCCCTTGAACCAATTGATCTGTCTTGTACCGGTTGGTTAACCTGCATATATAATTTAATTCCAATTAATTATCCAAAAATGACATAAAATTATAGAAAATTCTAACAAAATGAAATAATATAAATATATGATAAAACGAATAAATTATCACACAAAACACACAATTATATACATAAAATACTAATAAAAATATTACTCAAAATATACTAAACAAATTCCCCCACACTTATCATTTGCACGTCCTCAGGCAAATCTTATACCCGAGTTATAATACTCATATGCTGAAAAAATCATGACAAAACCAATATCAAGAGAGAACAAGTGATCATGACCCAAGTGAGATCAGAGAAAAATAGGATGCCACACCAAATTCTAACAACTTCATTGAGAATCGAATGCCAAAAGATTCAATACCCTCACAGTGGATATCACTCTTCACTCAAGTGTATATACGGGATATTCGAGAAGAGTTCACTCATATCAAAGCATAATATGTCATTACCATATGCTTGGTCAAAAATCAAATCTCCACTACTTAAAAATAAACTCATGCATAAATCAAAAGGTCTTTCTTTTGGTTGTAATGTGGCTTTGGGTATGGGTAGGGTAAAGGGAAAATTATGAGGTTTGCTAGCCAAGATCAATTGTGAATTTATATGTATAACAAATCCTACAAATAACAATCAACACCCCATCTTCTGTAATGAAAACTCTCAAACCATCATCCCCAAGTTATTCTGTACATGGTAATTGAATATTCATCTGGTAAGGTCATACTCTTGTGTAAGAAAAAGTATGCAATGGATCTTCTGGAAGGAATTATGTATCACTCAAGGGATAGTTCAAGTGCTATTTTATGTATATATAGTGATGATTTTTGCACTTGACCTCCCGTTTTTTTTCTTTTTTTCATTATCAGGCCTTCTTTTTTTTGGCCTTTATTTATATTTTTTTTCGGTTCAATACTCCACTGTACTTCACACCCTTTTACTTTCAACAAAAGCTCTTAATCTCCACAATACTCTTATGAACATCAGCCCCTATTTGTCACACATCTAGTTCACAATTAAATCTTTGACTAGAGGGTGCAAATGGATGAGTCATCAACAAGAATGGATAATGGCTAAACTAATGTGCTTGATCAAAGAAATAGGCTCAGGCTCAATGGAGCTTCTAAGGATAAAATGTAATGGGTGGGAAAAATATAAGCCAACAAGGGGTTAATCCTAATTGGCTTTATCATCTTAATGCAAGAGTTTGTGAATGTAGTCTCGAAATGTATAAATGAGCAAGTTCTAGAATGAACACAATATGTTTGACCACACAACAAAAAATATAGAGCGTATATATAAGGATTGCTCTAAGGCTCAAAACTCACAAAAAGGGTGTTGTGTACTGAATCCCATACACCTTCATCCAAATCCATTATCAAAACCAGTGAAACATCCCAAAAATGATTTTTTCACTAACGTTTTCTCAAGAAAATGGTGCCGTGATTTTCAACATTTTTTTTATTGCATATATAAAGATATAGATATAGATATACACCTTCCTCCACACTTAATGATAAATAATATCCTTATTGTGTAAAAAGAATAATGGAGTAAGAGTTTAAATAAGGCTTCCCTGTTTATGAAAGACGACACATCGCTCAAGCCTTTTTTTTTGGGACCTGCAAGAAATAAGTGTGGCAAAGCAACAAAAGAAAATATATACCCGGAAGTATAACACAAACAACCTAGATGCGCTTCAAGAGAGTCCGAAGAGTCGCCTTACGCTGCCATCAATGCTTTTATTAAAAACAAACAAGAAAAAGTACAGTAATAGAAATAACAATACATAAATCGTGGATAGATGCGCGTCAAGAGATCGAAAAGAAAACTCCTTAAGCTGCCATCATTTTCACGATTTTTACACTCGCTAAAAAGTAAAAACAACAAGAGGAATGAAGTGGGATATCAGAGGGAAAGGAATGTATCAATTTTGCATTTCCGCACAGTGAAATCTTCCATCCAAACAATATTAGCTAAAGCTGGGTCAGGTTCAGGAACAAATGCAATAAGTTTTTTGATCAGCTCTTCTGGTGTTGTTGCAACAACTATGATTCATTTAGCACGCTCAGAAATAAAACCTTTTTCAGAAGAGTAGTTGATGAAAGATAATAAACCATCGAAGAAACCATTGACATTTAGCAGACCTATTGGTTTCGTATGAACATTTAGCTGGGCTCTAGTAACCATATGAAAAAGTTCTTCAAGAGTGCCAAAACCATCGGGAAGGGTGATAAAGGCATCATCATTATTTATCATGTGAGTTATGCGGTCTTGCATATTCACAGCTCTGAACTCATCTCCAATGGTTGCTCCGGTGATTTTACTTTCAGCCAGAGGTTTTGGAATGATTCCCAACACTTTTACTCCTTCCATATAGGCAGAAGCAGCACCACGTCCCATTAATCCCAGACTTCCTCCTCCGTAAACTACATGAATGCATTTTTGTCCTAAGGTACGACCCAAGTTGTGGGCTTCTTCAGTAAAGCAAGCCTCTTTCCCATGACTAGCTCCACCAAAAATGCAGATGGAGTTAAATCTTTTTGTGGAAGATGATGATTCCATTTTTTGAAAAGAAAATTACTTAGAGAGATAATGAAAAGAGTACAAGTTTCAGGGATGCAGAAAAGAAACAACTGCAATGTTTATATATAGATGCAAAATAAAGTAGAAAGATTTATCAAATCTGTGACCGCGTTAATTGCGCTTCAACTACTCAATAGAATAATGAATGCATTTATTGCGTATCACATTTTTTATTCAGAAAATCTAAAAAAACGACAAAAAGTAAAGATACTCACGTGTATGTACAATAGTTGTGATTGTGGCTCATATCTTCCTCTGATTTTACGTTCAGAAATGGCTTAAACGCCTTCTATGAGTCGAGGAGAAGCTTCCCATCCAATTTTCTTACAAATTGGCAAACAGGGTCTTTTAACGTCAGATTCCCAAGACGTTGTTCATATTCTGGTTTGAATTTATTCCACAAACATCGAATCCCGTAATCTACGAGTCCACTAGGATGCGTGTCAAGAGAAATTTCGATATCATCTAAATTCTCCTTATTCAGACCATCCTTGATGAACTGAATTTTATCTTCTCTGTTTGTGGAAGGAATTCCTAAAGATCGACATCTTGAATCACAGTTCCACCTAGCACATTTGTAGCAAACGGCGATTTTATTTGCTCGTCGTTTCTTGGCATATGAACTTTTTCCAAGCCCTGGTAAAAATCTAGTTGGTGTTTCCGTGAATTCACCCGCTATTCTCACTTTGGCTTCAATAATGAATCGAATATCAAAAGGTATGCCGTTATTCATAAGCAACCTCATCCTTTCAACTATGGCTTGGTAAAGTTTCAAAATGACTTTTTTGCTAAGAAAGGGAAATCTTTTTTCAATTGTTTTCAAAGTTTGTTCCATAATTAAAAAAAATAAAAAAAATAAAAAATATCTACAAAATCAATTGTTGTGGAAAACTGAAAAATCCGACTTTACTAGCCACGGAGTACCGTTATCCGCCACTTGACCGGACAAACACAATAGAGTATCAATCCACAATATCGGGGTCCTTAAGAAGAATCTCTTCTACCTCAAAAGATTTTAATTCCAAATATGGTTTTAACCGTTGACCATTTACTTTGAAAATATTACCATTTTTGGATTTTCAATTTCTACAGCTCCGTGAGGATAGACCCTATGAATAATAAATGGACCAGACCATCGTGAACGCAACTTGCCTGGAAATAATAACAAACGAGAGTTAAAAAGAAGGATTTTTTGACCAAGATAAAAAGTTTTTCTCAAAATGTGTTTATCATGAAAAAATTTCATTTTGTCCTTATATTTCATTGCACAATCGTAAGCATCATTTCTGATTTCTTCCAATTCATTTAGTTGAAGTTTCCTATGAATTCCAGCCATGTCTAATGAAAAATTTAATCGTTTTATGGCCCAGTATGCTCTATGTTCCAATTCGACACGCAAATGACATGGTTTTCCAAAGACAAGCCTAAATAGAGACATTCCGATGGGAGTTTTAAAAGCAGTACGGTAAGCCCGCAATGCATCATTCAATCGCAAAGACCAATCTTTCCTTGTAGGATTAACAGTTTTTTCAAGAATATTTTTGATTTCTCTGTTTGAAATTTCAACTTGTCCACTTGTTTGAGGGTGATAAGGAGTAGCAACTTTATGTGTAACACTATATTTTTTAAATAAATGATTCAAAAATTTATTACAAAAATATTTTCCTCCATCACTTATAATTGCTCGTGGTGTTCCAAATCTGGAAAAAATATTTTCTTTCAAAAATTTTACCACGACTTTGTGGTCATTTGTTTTGCAAGCAATTGCTTCTACCCATTTTGAAACATAATCGACGACCACAAGGATGTAAAGATTGCCAAAAGAAATTGGAAAAGGTCCCATAAAATCTATGCCCCAAACATCAAATATTTCAATAATTAAAATTGGGTTTAAAGGCATCATATTTCTTTTAGAAATTCGACCTAATCTTTGACATCTATCACATGTGCTGCAATATGAATGTGTATCTTTGAAAAGTGTTGGCCAATAAAAACCACATTGCAGAATTTTAGCAGTTGTTTTCTTTGAACTAAAATGACCTCCACATGCATGTTCATGACAAAAGGAAATGATATTTTGTTTTTCATGTTCTGGCACACATCTCCTAATGATTTGATCAGGACAATATTTGAACAAATATGGATCATCCCAAAAGAATTTTTTTACTTCGTTTAAAAATTTTGTTTTATCTTGATTATTCCAATGAGATGGCAAGTTACCAGTAACAAGGTAATTGACAATGTCGGCATACCAAGGTATTTGAGAAACAGACATGAGTTGTTCATCAGGAAATGTTTCATTAATAGGAGGTTCTTTATCAGTAAAATTCACGATTAGCCTAGACAAATGATCAGCAACAACAATTTCAGCACCTTTTTTATCTCGAATTTCTAAGTCAAGCTCTTGTAACAATATAATCCAACGGATCAAGTGAGGTTTAGCATCTTTCTTAGAAAGAAGATATTTTAATGCAGCATGATCAGAGTAAATTATGACTTTCGAACCAATCAAGTAAGGTCGAAATTTGTCTAAGGCAAAAACGACTGCAAGAAATTCTTTTCCAGTTGTAGAATAATTTAATTGGGCATCATTTAGAGTTCTACTTGCATAATATATTACAGTTGGCAATTTATCTTCTCTTTGACCCAATACTACACCGACGGCATAGTCGGATGCATCACACATTATTTCAAAAGGAAGATTCCAGTTTGGAGATTTGATGATAGGTGCAGAGCTCAACATAGATTTGAGTGTCTTAAAAGCTTTTAGACAATGATCATCAAATACGAAAGGTGTGTCTTTTAAAAGTAAGTTACATAATGGCCTTGAGATTTTGCTAAAATCTTTGATAAATCGACGGTAAAAACCAGCATGGCCTAAGAATGACCGAATTTCTTTAATCGTTCGTGGGGGTGGAAGACTGGATATTAAATCAACTTTAGATTTGTCCACCTCAATTCCTTTTTCAGAAATCACATGTCCTAAGACAATTCCTTTTTTAACCATAAAATGACATTTTTCCCAGTTTAGGACAAGATTCTTCTCCTTACACCTAACCAACACTTGGGTTAAGTGGTGTAAACATTCATCAAAGCTAGACCCGATTACAGAAAAATTATCCATAAATATTTCCAAAAACCGCTCAACCATGTCAGAGAAAATGCTCATCATACACCGCTGAAAAGTAACAGGTGCATTACACAGACCAAATGGCATTCGTCGGTAAGCAAAAGTGCCGAAAGGACAGGTAAAAGTGGTTTTTTCTTGATCTTCAGGAGCAATGGGAATTTGGTTATAGCCGGAATATCCATCAAGAAAACAATAATAAGCATGACCGGCTAACCTTTCTAGCATTTGATCAATAAAAGGAAGTGGAAAGTGATCTTTTCTTGTAACAGAGTTCAATTTTCTGTAATCAATACAGACTCTCCATCCAGTTTGAATTTTGGTTAGAACAAGTTCATTTTCTTCATTCGTGATTACAGTTTTGCCAGATTTCTTTGGAACTATATGAACAGGACTAACCCAAGAGCTGTCAGAAATAGGGTAGATGATCCCTACATCTAGGAGTTTGATTATTTCAGCTCTTACAACTTTTTTCAAATTAGGATTTAGTCTTCTTTGAAATTCTCGGGAAGTTTTCGCATTTTCTTCAAGGTGAATTCGATGCATGCATATAGAAGGACTAATACCTTTAATATCGGAGATGGTCCAGCCTATTTCTTCTTTATGTTCTTTAAGGACATTGATTAATTTATCTTCTCGTTCTTCATCTAAATCAGATGCTATGATGACAGGTAGGGTTTCTGATGGTCCTAAAAATGCATATTTTAGAGACTCAGGTAATGGATTGAGCTCTATATTTGAATCTTCAATGGGTACTTCTTTATTCATTTGACTCTCAAGTGGTTCAGTTTTAGCTTTCCATTTATCATTATCCAATAATGTTGTAGACTCTAGTAAAGAATTTACTTCATTAATTGAACTGTCGATGTCAAAATCTGATCCAAAATGAGCAAGACAGCTTTCAAAAAGATCATCATTATCTATTTTTGGAAAGAAATAAGGACCCATACTCTCTATCATATTTACCTCACAGACATCATCAAGATCATCATGTTGTTGAGAAATGTTAAACATATTTAGTTCAACAGTCATATTTCCAAAAGAAAATTTTATGATGCCATTTCTACAGTTAGTTAATGCATTTGAAGTAGCTAAAAATGGCCTTCCTAAAATGACAGGGATTTGATCTTTGGTATTCTCAACAGGTTCAGTGTCTATGACTATAAAATCAACAGGAAAGTAGAATTTATCTACTTGAATCAGAACATCCTCTACGATTCCTCGAGGTATTTTTATAGATCTATCAGCTAGTTGTAGTATCACAGATGTTGATTTTAGCTCCCCTAATCCAAGTTGTGTATAAACAGAATATGGTAATAAATTCACACTGGCTCCTAAATCAAGCAAGGCTCGTTTAATGATGTGATCTCCAATGACACAAGATATTGTAGGACTACCAGGATCTTTATACTTAACGGGAGTTTTATTTTGGATTATTAAGCTAACATGTTCAGCTAAAATTGCCTTTCTTGGAACATTTGTTTTTCTTTTTACAGTGCAAAGATCTTTTAAGAACTTAGAATAAGCAGGCACTTGTTTAATAGCATCAAGGAATGGAATATTTATTCGAACTTGTTTAAATATTTCCATTATATCTTTGTATTGCACACTTTTATCTTTTGGAATAAGTCTTTCAGGAAATGGAGCTTTTGGAACGTAAGACTTTTCTTTTTATTTAGAATCATTTGATTTTGAAACTTGTGGTTCATTTGATTTTTCTTCCGGATCATAGTCAGGCTTTTGTATTTCTTTTCCGCTTCTAATGTAATATCCTCATTTTTCTTTACCCTTGTATTTTCTTTTTTGGTGTATTTCTCGGTCGTAGTGACCCTCATGTACCTTACAGTGTACCTTTCTCGTCATCTATTGATCTGAGACTCGTTATTGTTGTGCGGAACCGCTGTTTCGGGGTTGCCGTGGATCCATTCTATGTTTTGATGCGCTTTGAGGTGTTCCGTTTGATGTTTCGTTCATATTCCGGTGTTGTGAACCGTTTATATTTCGTAACCTAGTGCACGTTATCTTTTCTGCATAACGCGCGCTACTGGTCCCTTAGTAGCGCACGCTAGGGAGCAAGCCCTGGGAGTGGCAGTGCTATTTTTTAGCCTTCTGGACTGGCGTATTAGCATACGCTACGTAGACTAGCGCACGCTAATGTCGGGAGGCTAGCGCACGCTAATGATACCCGGTAGCGTGCGCTAGCGTGAGTGTCCAGTACTGGATAGTTTACTACTGAACCCGGTCAGGTGCCAGTTAGCGCACGCTACGCTTGTATGGTAGCGCACGCTAACGGATCAGGTGAGTTCTGGATAGTTTGTCACTGGACTCGACTGATGCCCAGGTAGCGCACGCTCTTGGTCGATAGCGCGCGCTACCGATAGGTTATTAGCGTACGCCACATTTGGAGTAGCGCACGCTAACGGTCAGAAGTCTGGCTACTGGACTGGACGCTAACTGTTTGGCCTGTAATTTTATCCCGTTAGCGCACGCTAACCTTAAGGATTAGCGCGCGCTAACACTCCCTGGCTATATAAACCAGGGAGTTGACCGAGATGAGCGTATTATTTCCATTTCCTCCTCCCTCCGCGGATGTGGCGATTTCGGGCGATTCTTGGCGATTTCTTCCTCCAATCATCTCATCCAACATCTTCCTTAAGTTCTTGGTGTATTATATCAACATCAACACGAATCTTTCATCCTAATCCAAGGTAAATCTCTTAGAACCCTACTTTTGGGCGATTTGGGGGTTTTGGGATTTTCTTCCGATCCGTTCCGTTTTGTTGGTGGATTCATGATGAATGTGATTAATCTTGCTGGTATTCTTAGTTTCCCTACGGATTCATGGTATATTTTCATGGTTTTGCGAAATCGAGAGGGTTTGGTTGTGGTCCGCCCTCGTTGTTATTTTTGTACGAATATACATGAATCGTAGGCGGGTTTTTGGGTGTATTCCATTTCCGTATTCGACTAGAGTTGGTTGTAATTATGTTCTTCGAATCGTTAGGTTCGGTTCCGTTGATTCCTAGTGTTCGTCGGTGATTATCCTTTCCGTTCGTTGCGTCATCAATTATTCAAGGCAAGTATTTTTGGAAACCTTTATGCTTAACGTGGAATGGTAATGTATTTTGTGTGTGATTTGCTCACCTCGTGTTGGTCCGATGGGATCAAGGAGGGAATCCAAAGGGTTGAGTCCTGGATTCATGAGTTTGTATAGCTAGCCAGTTCGGGAGGGTCCTTAGAGGCCTCAGACGAGATCAATGATATTACTCTGTTCCCAAGGCGATGCATGTGCGTGTTTTGTTTTTATAATGTGGCCAGCTCGGGAGGGTCCTTAGAGGCCTCGGGCGGGATCTATGATATTACTCTATTCCCAAGGCAAATTGTTTGACTGTTTGTTTCCGGAAAAGACATGTCTGGTTTTGGTTTTTAAAATGATATTGGTGCATGTACTATGAAATGTGTAAGCGATTGGTTTGCCTTGATTACTTGTACTAGCGTAATTGCTAACCCCTTTGGGGGACCCGTTATGGGGAAATTCTTGTTATGGATTTCAGGTTATGATCATCCGGACGAGCGAGCGCTGGGACAGTACGAGGATGTTGGCCAGGGTCGTTGACATGTGCACTTGGGTCTACTTATTCCTTTTATCCACTTCGATATGGTTGTTTCCTATATTTATAAACTGATAGACTGTACTCGCGAGTACTTAGGCTTTTCAAATTCAAACTCCGTGTTGTATTATTTTAAATTTCTACACTGTCGATTGTTACTCATTTAGTCGGTTGCTCCGGGTGTATTTTCATGTGATGTGTTATTTGATTGTGTTTCCTCGCTAACCGAGATGGTTAGTCGAGGGGTGTTCGCTGTTGTAGCCTGGTGGGTCCCATGTAGGGGTCCACGGCGATGTAATATACTCCGAATATCTCGGGGTGTTATAGAAAATGGTATCAGAGCTCTAGGTTTATGGATACCTAGGCTTGTCGGTTATTTGGGTCTAGTAGTGTTTTGTTTTGCACATTGTCACACCGCTGCCGGCATCTCAGTACTTCCAGTGTTCGTAAGTTTCCTTACTCGATTATTTACTTTCTCGTACTGTATTCCGTTTCTTGAGCTGTGGTTATTCTCCCTCCTTTGCTTATCATCGTAGTTGCTTTTTCCTTCCTTACTCATCCTTGATATTGTAATATCCGCAATTTCGGATTTCGGGTAATTTTATTTTTTCGGCGGAGGTCCGTTTCGACGACTCGCTTGGGACCGTCTCATCATTCTGAGAATGATTAATTATGCACTTTTTGTCATCCGAGTTCGTTTCGGTATTGTTTTGTTGAGTTCCGTGTTTCTTAACAACTTTTCCGCGCTCGAGTTCGATTCTTGTGAATCTCGTCCGAAATTACTGTTTCGAATTTCCCGTAAGTCCGTTTAACTTTGTTAGACGTGTTGTGAACTTCGGTTTGGTTATTCGATCACGTATCGTGATTTTCGAACGTTTTGGGCCATTTTCGTAATTTCCCAAAGTTTGGGGTAATTACCTTCCGTTGTCGAATTTCGAGCCTTCGGGTGGTCGGAATCGTGTGTTCTCTTAGCTCTTAGATTCGTCTTTGCGAGTACTTTGTGACCGTATCTTCGATTCGTATTCAGGTTCGGGTTTCGGTGTCGTTTTCTTGAGTTCAGTGTTATTAAACGACTTTTCCCAAATATGAGTCGACTTTGTAAAATCACCATAAATTCTTGAAAACTCCAAAGACTTTGAATCTTTTCAATATTATAGAGCATCAAGTTAGATTTCCAATGGTTCAAACGGTGAGTCAATCGGAGTCCGGACGAGAGAGTTATGGTCGAAATAGCTCAGACACTCATTTTCCAGTTTTGGCCGAGCAGCCTGTACCCTGTGCCGCGGCACACTTAGTCTGGGACGCGGCACACAGTCCAGATTAGCCTATTTCTGCGGATTTTGTGAGATGAATGCTCATTTCATCTCTTCCTTTATTCCTCCTCCTCTTGGGCGATCTTGTGGGCGATTTTTGGGCATTTTGCATCATCAATCCCAGAGAACTTCATATTCTTCAAGTTTTTGGTGTGGATTAACAACTCCAACAATTGTTCTTCATCATTAATCCAAGGTAAATTCTTGAAACCCTACTTTTGGGTGAATTGGGGGTTTTTGTTCGTTTTGTCCGATTTAACCGTAATAACTTAGATTTGTGATGTATTGATGATTATTTAGATGTATTCTATCATTTCCATTGTTATTCCATGGTTGGATCGTTTCGATTCGTTATTTTGGTCGAGTTCTTAGTCAACGCCTTGAAGGTGTCCGACAAAAGGTCTTAGAGGGGGGATTGGGCGTTGTATGATTATTATCCATCGTACGATTGTTGATTTATCATTGGTATGACTTAGGGACGAAATTCTTGTGAAGAACTCAGTCGGAACCCTTCCGCTCGTTGTCTTCTTCGGTCCGAGCTTCCCGGTCGAACCGTGTTCTTCGGAGTATTCGGTAGCGGTTATTAAGGCAAGTATTTTACTATACGAATTGTGTCTTGTGAATAGGGACGTCGTATTATGGTTGTGATGCATTGGTTTACTTTCGTGTATATGCTTCGTATGAATTGATTATTACGAACAATTGATGGTAACGATAATACCTTCACTTAGTTAACATCGTGGAATTGTATTGGATGTGCAAATCATCTAAGTTTGTGCCGGGCGTGGTTGGTCATTGTTGAGTCGTTGTGATGATCATGATATTTGTGTTGTTTTGGTTTACATACTTGATTGTACATTTTGGTGTAATGTGGAATGGCTTGACATTTGATGATTATGAGTTGTGTCGTGTCGATGTGTGTGCGTGTGTTCCAGGTAGGGTCAGCGAGGCCTCCGGAGTTCGGTACATGATGTGTACGAACAAGGTGTGTGATCCAGTAGGGTCTCGACGAGACCTCTGGAGTTTGGTACATGATGTGTACAAACAAGGTGTGTGATCCAGGTAGGGTCTGACGAGACCTCTGGAGTTCGGTACATGATGTGTACGAACGATATGTGTGGCCGGGTAGGGTCCGTTGAGGCCTCCGGAGTTCGGTACATGATGTGTACGAACAATGTGTGTGGCCGGGTAGGGTCCGTTGAGGCCTCGAGTTCGGTACATGATGTGTACGAGCGGTGTGTGTGGTCGGGTAAGGTCCGTCGAGGCCTCGGAGTTCGGTACATGATGTGTACGAACAATGATCGTGTAGCGATGATTGTTTGGGTAACATTTTAAATATGGATATCGGACTCATAATGATATATTATTTAGTGTGCTTTGAAAGCGAGAATCGGGCTAAGGCCCTAATGTTTACGAAAGGTTTTGTAAATTGGGACTCGAGGTCCAAAAGAATTTACCTTTAAAAATCCCGAGATGATGTGTTCCTTTTCAAATATCTCTTACTTGAGTTCGAAATTCTAAAACTTCTGGGAACATTTTGATAATTGATTTCCGTATTAAATTCGTAGTTGCTATTTACTTGTTGCATTTCGTATCGCTTTATACTTGCACTAGTAAAACAAAGTGGAGTTTACTAACCCCAGTAATCGGGGTGGATGTCCTGCTCTGCGTCGGTACATGCGAGTTCGGGAGCGATCACGGGATTGGCACAAGGGGATGACGAGTGCGATACTAATCAAGAGTCGAGAGTTGGTAGAGTTTGGTTGTATTGTTAGAGTTGATTCAGTCTTCCGCAGTATTGTGTTTCGACCCTGTGTGGGTAATGTTGTTTAGTCGGTACATTAATGGAGTAGTGTGACCTCATCGGTCTGTGTGTTTATGTGTAAGTGACCTTAACGGTCTGTATTATTATGTTGTTTGACCCTGGCCGGGCAAGCATTTGGTTGTTTATGGATGTTTAGCCTGGTAGATCCTTGCGGAAAGGGTCTACGGCGTGTAACATTCCCATACGTTTTTGGGGGTGTTACATTTATGGTATCAGAGCATAGGTTGCGGAAACCTAGGCTGTCGGGTCGAGTCGAGTCGTGGTTTGTCGAGTAATGTGTTGTCTTGTCGTTCGAGTCGTCAGGTGACAAGTTGAGTTGTGCGTAGTCACAACGTGTCGGATATGTTGTCGGATGAGATTAGTATCGTGGGCGACCGTCATCTCCGTGCGGCCTGTGGACGTAAGTCTCCTCTTTTATGCGAAGTACCTGTGTATCATGAGTTTATCTAAATGAGTTAATTGCGGTGCATAATTTTATTTGCACGGTGTTATGAATATAGTTGTATTTAATACATACATATAATATACGTATAAAACTGGGCCTATTGTTGTTTTACCTTTGAACCACTGTGAGGTGTGGTATGGTGTGAAAATTGAGACCTTGTTGGGTTTCGAATAAGGTATCGACGATTGAGTTCGTGAGAAACTCCGAGGAATGGTTTTGTTGTATGTTTAAACTAGATGCTGTGAGATGTATTCAATTGGATTGTGCATGTTGGACGGTATTCCTTTTTCATTGCGTGAGTTCTTTTGTAATGGCTTTCGGTATTTTACCGGCTGAGTTTTATTTCGAAAACCGATTCCCTTAACCGAGTTTTTGGCATTATGGCCTTGATCGTTTTGGCGAAATTCTTATGACGGTATTTAGTATTTTGTAAATGGCTTTTGTGAGTTTTTGAAATATTACCGTCATCGAACTTTTTGGCATTTTGTAAATGGTTTTTATCCTGGTGGGTTCCGGCGCGGGACCCACGGCGCTATAATGTTCCGTGTAATTATCTGAAATTTTTGGGCATTCTAGCCCATTGAATTATCTTTGAAAACTTTGAGTACCTTACAAAATAAATTTCGAGACGTACTTTTAAAATAAATTATTTTCTCGTGGTACATCCAAGGTGCCACAATATGTTTCAAGATTCTTCTACCTCGAGGACCAAAATATTTTGAGATATTTCCAATATTTTAGAAACACTTTTACTTAGACCCGAGGGTCGAATATTTCCGAAAGTTTTTCACGAAAAGAAAGTGTCCTCATTTTTATCGAATGCGAAATAGTTTTCCAAAGTCTCGATAACGATGTTTCACGATTGTACTTTTTTTTTTTTTGAAGGGTGATACTCAAGATCAATCGGTGTTTCTAAAATTGTTTTCAAAAGGAGGTTTTCGTTTTTAAAACCTATCTATTCCCATTTGAGGGCTGGGTATGTATGTGTGATGTTCGCGTTGTCGTTATGATGTTTGCTCCTGAGTATGATCGAATTGGTGGCATGAACGTCGAGGCGTTGCCACGCATTTGTTGTACTAGCCCTCTATGAGAGGTGTGAATTGGTGTTTACTGTTTATCGCCTCGTGGTGATTTGCGTGTTGTCGCACGAGTGTGAGATGTTGAATCTTGGGTTTGTACGTTTGTGTACATGTGTGATTGTTTCATAATGTTTGTAATTATGTGCTGGTTATCGTTCGGGCCGTTGAGGTCGCCGAACGATACCGTCGTTGTTGTAGTGTTTGTGTGTGTATTACTTTACGATGGTAATCGTTGTATATGATATGTGTTATGATTCTTTGTTGTGCTGAGTTGGCATCTCCGCTATATTGTTTTGCGACGTTATACCCCATTGTATCTAGCATTTGTATTTTCGGTATGCCGAGCCGAGGTGTTTCAACCGTGATGTGCCGGGGCATGCACGTGTAAATTGTCCTTCTCGTCGATGCAGCGTTTCGAGGACACCGAATTGATTTGCGGGTGGCTCACGAGACTTTCGAGTTCGCGCCCGGCCACGGATATCGGGATCGACTCTGAGAGGCCCATGGGAGATTTTCCTGTCGGATGCTTTTTGTGTTGTGACCTTGTTTCCGTTGTTGTGAGTTGCGGGGACGACATTTCTTTTATAAGAGGTCGGATGTAATACCCATACTATATTTGACTTCTGCAGTTTCTCCTTCTAAATTCTATCGACTTGCACGTGTTCGTCGATACTTTTTGAACTTGTTTGATGTCTCAGTTGTCATGGTTCGAACTGGTTGTGACCTTGTTTCAGATCGACCTGTTTATCATCGTGACCTTCCCGAGTTCGGTTCGATTCTTGTGAGCCTTGTTTGGAAGTAATATCTTTCACTTTCTACGAGTTCTTTTAATGCCTGGAGTTGAAGAGGGGACTTGAGTCATTGTTCGATCGTTGTAATTCGATCATTGTTATTTGATCATTATTGTTCGATCATTGTTATTTGATCGTTGTTGTTCGATCATCGTTATTTGATCATTGTTGTTCGATCATTGTTATTTGATCGTTGTTGTTCGATCATTGTTATTTGATCATTGTTGTTTGATCATTGTTATTTGATCGTTGTTGTTCGATCATTGTTATTTGATCATTGTTGTTCGATCATTGTTGTTCGATCGTTGTTGTTCGAACGGGGTTGTCTGACTGTTGTTGCCTGATCTCGTACTGCGAAGAATTGTCGTTCACCGTTAGTCAACTATTTCGAGTGTGGCCAAGTGGGTCACCGATCAGTGCATTGTGAGACCGTTGCCAAGATGTTCGGGAATTGGGTTTTCGTTCCTACTCGGGGAGTGCCTGGTGGTGTTTCGTTCCTACTCGGGGAGTGCCTGTTGGTGTCCCGTGATGTAGTTGTGTATCGTACTTCGTGCTGTAATTCGTGCAGAAATTGTTATTTGTTGCATGAACTTTTTGGTTTTGTTTGTATTCTACCATGATGTTTTATTTTAAGTTTCGGGACGAAACTTATTTTTAATAGGATAGAATGTAATGTTCGGTATTCTCGTTTTCTGTTATCTTGAATTCTTTGTGTCTTGACGTCGGACATTTTCTTGTTGACGAGAATCGGAGTGAATTCTATCATAATACTATATTTGTTTCTACCGCATAGTCGTTGTGGTCGGGTGCGACTTGTTGTCGCGTGCGTTTCTTTGATTAAATGTGTGCATGTGATGTGTTGTTAATTACTCGTTATTGTTTTGAATCATTGTTGGTGGCGTTGTTATGGTAGTCGTGGGGCGTATTTTCACGCTGTATGTTCTTTCGCGTTGCTTGTAACGTTTCGCCGTTGGGCGCGATTTTTTTTTTCGGTTCTTGTGTATCCCGTTGAGTTTTCCTGGCGGGATATTGCTTCTCCCTACTTGATTTAAGTTTCGGGACGAAACTTCTTTTAAGGAGGGTAGAATGTAATATCCGCAATTTCGGATTTCGGGTAATTTTATTTTTTCGGTGGAGGTCCGTTTCGACGACTCGCTTGGGACCGTCTCATCATTCTGAGAATGATTAATTCTGCACTTTTTGTCATCCGAGTTCGTTTCGGTATTGTTTTGTTGAGTTCCGTGTTTCTTAACAACTTTTCCGCACTCGAGTTCGATTCTTGTGAATCTCGTCCGAAATTACTGTTTCGAATTTCCCGTAAGTCCGTTTAACTTTGTTAGACGTGTTGTGAACTTCGGTTTGGTTATTCGATCACGTATCGTGATTTTCGAACGTTTTGGGCCATTTTCGTAATTTCCCAAAGTTTGGGGTAATTACCTTCCGTTGTCGAATTTCGAGCCTTCGGGTGGTCGGAATCGTGTGTTCTCTTAGCTCTTAGATTCGTCTTTGCGAGTACTTTGTGACCGTATCTTCGATTCGTATTCAGGTTCGGGTTTCGGTGTCGTTTTCTTGAGTTCAGTGTTATTAAACGACTTTTCCCAAATATGAGTCGACTTTGTAAAATCACCATAAATTCTTGAAAACTCCAAAGACTTTGAATCTTTTGAATATTATATAGCATCAAGTTAGATTTCCAATGGTTCAAACGGTGAGTCAATCGGAGTCCGGACGAGAGAGTTATGGTCGAAATAGCTCAGACACTCATTTTCCAGTTTTGGCCGAGCAGCACAGACTGCCGCGGCACACTTAGTCCAGGCCGCGCACACACCCGCATTAGCCTATTTCTCATGATTTTGTGAGATGAATGCTCATTTCATCTCTTCCTTTATTCCTCCTCCTCTTGGGCGATCTTGTGGGCGATTTTTGGGCATTTTGCATCATCAATCCCAGAGAACTTCATATTCTTCAAGTTTTTGGTGTGGATTAACAACTCCAACAATTGTTCTTCATCATTAATCCAAGGTAAATTCTTGAAAACCTACTTTTGGGTGAATTGGGGGTTTTTGTTCGTTTTGTCCGATTTAACCGTAATAACTTAGATTTGTGATGTATTGATGATTATTTAGATGTATTCTATCATTTCCCTTGTTATTCCATGGTTGGATCGTTTCGATTCGTTATTTTGGTCGAGTTCTTAGTCAACGCCTTGAAGGTGTCCGACAAAAGGTCTTAGAGGGGGGATTGGGCGTTGTATGATTATTATCCATCGTACGATTGTTGATTTATCATTGGTATGACTTAGGGACGAAATTCTTGTGAAGAACTCGAGTCGGAACCCTTCCGTTCTTTGTCTTCTTCGGGGTCCGAGCTTCCCGGTCGAACCGTGTTCTTCGGAGTATTCGGTAGCGGTTATTAAGGCAAGTATTTTACTATACGAATTGTGTCTTGTGAATAGGGACGTCGTATTATGGTTGTGATGCATTGGTTTACTTTCGTGTATATGCTTCGTATGAATTGATTATTACGAACAATTGATGGTAACGATAATACCTTCACTTAGTTAACATCGTGGAATTGTATTGGATGTGCAAATCATCTAAGTTTGTGCCGGGCGTGGTTGGTCATTGTTGAGTCGTTGTGATGATCATGATATTTGTGTCGTTTTGGTTTACATACTTGATTGTACATTTTGGTGTAATGTGGAATGGCTTGACATTTGATGATTATGAGTTGTGTCGTGTCGATGTGTGTGCGTGTGTTCCAGGTAGGGTCTGACGAGGCCTCTGGAGTTCGGTACATGATGTGTACGAACAAGGTGTGTGATCCAGGTAGGGTCTGACGAGACCTCTGGAGTTTGGTACATGATGTGTACAAACAAGGTGTGTGATCCAGGTAGGGTCTGACGAGACCTCTGGAGTTCGGTACATGATGTGTACGAACGATATGTGTGGCCGGGTAGGGTCCGTTGAGGCCTCCGGAGTTCGGTACATGATGTGTACGAACAGTGTGTGTGGCCGGGTAGGGTCCGTTGAGGCCTCCGGAGTTCGGTACATGATGTGTACGAACAGTGTGTGTGGTCCGGGTAAGGTCCGTAGAGGCCTCCGGAGTTCGGTACATGATGTGTACGAACAATGATCGTGTATCCTTTATTTTTTTGGTATCTTTTTTAATATGGATATCGGACTCATAATGATATATTATTTAGTGTGCTTTGAACGAGAATCGGGCTAAGGCCCTAATGTTTACGAAAAGGTTTTGTAAATTGGGACTCGAGGTCCAAAAGAATTTCGCTTTAAAAATCCCCGAGATGATGTGTTCCTTTTCAAATATCTCTTACTTGAGTTCAAATTCTAAAACTTCTCGGAACATTTTGATAATCGATTTCCGTATTAAATTCGTAGTTGCTATTTACTTGTTGCATTTCGTATCGCTTTATACTTGCACTAGTAAAACAAAGGAGTTTTACTAACCCCGAGTAATCGGGGGTGGATGTCCTGCTCGCGTCCGTGTACATGCAGTTCGGGGAGCAACACAGGATTGGCACAAGGGGATGACGAGCTGCGATACTAATCAAGAGTCGAGAGTTGGTAGAGTTTGGTTGTATTGTTAGAGTTGATTCAGTCTTCCGCTGTATTGTGTTTCGACCCCTGTGTGGGTAATGTTGTTTAGTCAGTTCTGTTAATGGAGTAGTGTGACCTCATCGGTCTGTGTGTTTATGTGTAAGTGACCTTAACGGTCTGTATTATTAAGTTGTTTGACCCTGGCCGGGCAAGCATTTGGTTGTTTATGGATGTTTAGCCTGGTAGATCCTTGCGGAAAGGGTCTACGGCGTGTAACATTCCCATACGTTTTTGGGGGTGTTACAGATATACTTCTGTTATCTCTTAACACCAGTATGGATGCCGGAGGAAACCGTGGTCGTGGTCGTGGTCGTGGACGCGCCCGAGGACGTGCGGCAGCCGGTGGGGTGGCCACGTCGCATTCTTCAGGAGCCGGCAGTACCGGCGACCGTCACAGTCATGCTTCTTCTCAGGAGCGCGCCGATCTTGGTATTGCGGCTGTTATGCAGCAAATGGTTAACCAGATGGCAGCGATAGCTCAGGCGGTTCAGAATCCAGATCCGACCCATGCTAATCGGGGCCGAGCGGATCGCTGGCTTCAGGATGTCATCAAGATGCATCCTCCTCAGTTCTCGGGAGCTTCGGACCCGATCGGCTGGGAAGGATGGATCAAGGAGATATCTAAAGTCTTCGTTGCCACCAACTGTCCCGAGGACCGTAAGGTCCCTATTGCCCAGTACTTTCTCACTGGGGATGCTACGGATTGGTGGGAGGCCGTTGGGCCCAAAGACCATGTTGCTTCTTGGGCCGAATTTCAGGAATTGATGGAGACCGAATATTGTCCGTGGCCGGTCAGACAGGCTCGAGTGCATGCTTTCTGTGATGCTCAACCACGGGATATTCCCGTATCTCAAGCTATTGCCAATTTTAACAAGGAGTTAGGTTATGTGAAGACCCAAGTTGTCGCTGAGAGCGACAAAATTTTCCATTTTTCCAGGAGGATGAAACTGTCCATTCGGGACTACATGTCTGGACTCGTCTGCACTACCTTGAAGGATTATCAGAGTAGGGCCCTCGCTTATGATATGTCAGTGACGGCTAGTGATTTGGCTCGTGAGAGCAAGAAGCAGAAGTCGGTCGGAAATTTTTCTGGTCCCAAGAGTGGAGGCCAGCAGAAATCTCAAGCTGCGAATATTTCTACGGGCGGTTCGGCTCGTTTCTCTGGGAGCTTTCGGGGTGCCGCCGGAACCTCCGCTCGTGAACCCACATGCTTTAACTATGTGTGCAGGGCCATAGGAGCCGGCAGTGTTCTCGTCCGAAGTTTACTTGTCATACTTGTGGACAGTTGGGCCACAAGGCCCCCTTTTGTGAACAGATCAAACAGCTTCGCGGCGCCCGTTCTTCTCAACCAGTACCTTTGGATCCGAGTGTGAACCAGGGCTCATTTGCTCCGCCGCCTCCACCGAGTGCCGGCCGCGGTAGGGGTCGGGGTCAACCCGCTAGAGGAGGAGCTTCCAGTGTCGGTTCTGCCCAGCCGCGTATATACGAGATGAGGAGGGCCGATGACCCAGCAGCTACAGTGGCGACAGGTACCGTTCATATCCATTCTCACCCTGTCAGTGTGCTTTTTGATTCGGGTGCTACGCATTCATTCATTTCTCTAGAGTGTGTACGCCGTTTGAGTCTCGACTGCTTGTCACCTTGCGAGCCTTTCGTCGTTAAACTTCCTAGCGGTGATAGAATTGTCGGTGATCGAGAAGTCCGAGACTGCTTTGTGTTTATTTGTGAGAGAGCTTGGCTCTCTAATCTTATTGTCGTTAATATTGAGGGTGAGGATTTGATTCTCGGGGATGATTGGCTCGATCGGCATGGCGCAATCATGAACTACCGCACGAGAATCATCACTATGTTAGCCGAGGACGGCACCGAACACTCTTTCGCAGGGCGAAAGAGGGGAAACCAGAAGTTCGTTATTAATGCCTTGAAGGCGATGAGTCTCCTGCGAAAGGGGTGTACTGGTTATTGGTTCTATGCCTTGAAGGCGGAGGATGGTGGAGTCGAGATTTCGTCGATTCCAGTCGTTAGTGAGTTTCCTGATGTATTTCCTGACGAGTTACCGGGATTGCCACCGGATCGTGAGGTTGAGTTTGCTATAGAGTTAGAGCCGGGTGCGGCTCCGATTTCGAAGGCACTGTATCGCATGGCACCTTCAGAGATGTCAGAGTTGAAGAAGCAGTTGAGCGAGCTTCTTGAGTGGGGGTATGTTCAACCGAGGGCCTCGCCTTGGGGCGCACCGGTCCTGTTTGTGCGGAAGAAGGATGGTTCACTACGTTTGTGTATCGACTATCGCGAACTAAACAAGGTGACCATCAAGAATAAGTATCCCTTGCCGAGAATTGATGACTTGTTTGACCAGTTGCAGGGAGCTGCGGTATTCTCGAAGATTGATTTGAAATCGGGGTACTATCAGCTTCGGGTGAGAGAGTCCGACATGCCGAAAACAGCTTTTCGGACGAGATACGGACATTACGAGTTTGTAGTTATGCCTTTCGGGTTAACTAATGCGCTGGCGGTGTTCATGCAATTGATGAACAAAGTCTTTATCGAGTATTTGGACAAGTGTGTCGTCGTCTTCATTGACGATATTCTTATCTATTCGAGGAATGAGGAAGAGCATGCCCATCATTTGCGGATAGTGTTAGACATTTTGAGGACCGAGCAACTCTATGCGAAGTTCTCGAAATGTGAGTTCTGGCTGAAGGAAGTGATGTTTTTGGGTCACGTGATTTCAGCCAAGGGAGTTCGTGTGGATCCGCAGAAAATTGAGGCAGTGTTGGATTGGGCACCGCCCACAAATGTGAAGGAGGTCCGTAGTTTCTTGGGTTTGGCTGGCTACTACCGTAGGTTCGTTGAGGGTTTCTCAAAACTAGCTCGGCCACTTAAACAGTTGCTCCAGAAATCCGAGAAGTTCGTTTGGAATGACGAGAGACAGTCGAGTTTTGAGGAACTGAAGAAGCGTTTGACTTGAGCCCCGGTTTTGGCATTGCCATGTGGCAACGAGGGATTCACCGTTTATAGCGATGCTTCGGGTCAGGGTCTTGGGTGCGTATTGATGCAGCACGACAAGACTATTGCCTTTGCGTCGAGACAGTTGAGGCCGTATGAGCTTAACTACCCTACTCATGATTTGGAGTTAGCGGCAGTCATTTTTGCGCTCAAGATTTGGCGTCACTATCTTTTCGGCTCTGCATGTCAGATTTTAACCGATCAAAAAAGTCTGAAATACATATTTACTCAGCGGGAGTTGAATATGAGGCAGAGGAGGTGGTTAGAGCTGATTAAGGATTACGACCTCAAAATCCTTTATCATCCGGGCAAGGCGAACGTCGTGGCCGACGCCTTGAGTCGAAAACCGATTGCGTTGCAAACGCTTGAGGTCCTTACGTCTCAGTCTGAGCTTCGGCGGGCTTTGATCGAGTTAGATGTTGAGGTTTTGTTGCACAGCCGCTGGGCAACTTTGTGCTTTAGAGATTTCGTCGTCTTTGATCGATGAAATTAAGCTGAAGCAATTAGAAGATCCGATGATTACTCAAATCCGAGAGAACGTTCTTAAGGGAAAGTCTCCTGGGTTTGTGATTCACGAGGATGGTGTTTTGAGATTTCAGAGTCGGCTTTGTGTGCCGAACGACTCAGAGTTGAGACAGAGTATTTTGCGTGAAGCCTATGCTACACCTTATTCCGTTCATCCTGGTTCGAGTAAGATGTACAAGGACCTAAGGAGGAATTTCTGGTGGAATGATATGAAGGAGGAGGTCGCACAGTTTGTAGCGAGATGTTTGACTTGTCAGCAGGTCAAAATCGAGCATCAGCGACCGGCTGGGTTATTACAGTCACTTCCCGTTCCAGAATGGAAATGGGAAGATATATCAATGAATTTTGTTACGAGTTTGCCGAGATCGAGGTCGGGCATGAATATGGTATGGGTGATTGTTGATCGTCTGACCAAGTCGGCACATTTTCTTGGCATCAAGGACACTTGGGGTCCAGAAAAGTTGGCTCGTGTGTTTATCGCGCAGATTGTGAGGCTCCACGGTACTCCGAAGTCTATTGTTTCGGATCGTGATGGCCGTTTCGTATCGCACTTTTGGCAGGCGATGCATAAGGCATTGGGTACCCGTTTGCATTTGAGTACCTCTTTTCACCCCCAGTCAGATGGACAGTCGGAACGCACTATCCAGACATTCGAGGACATGTTGCGTGCTTGTGCTCTCGATTGGAGTAGTGACTGGGAGGAGCAATTGCCATTAATCGAATTCACGTACAACAATAGTTGGCACGCGACGATTCGGATGGCACCGTATGAGGCGCTCTACGGGCGGAGTTGTCGATCGCCGATTTGTTGGAATGAGGCATCCGATTTGGTCGGGACCGAACTGGATGTCGTTTTAGAGACGAGGCGGAAGATAAAATTGATTCGGGAATGGATGTTGACTGCCCAGAGCCGACAGAAGTCATATGCCGATGTCCGTCGTCGACCCTTTGAATTCAAGGTGGGAGACCACTTTTTGCTGAAGGTGTCGCCGATGAGAGGAGTTTTTCGTTTCGGGAAGAAGGGGAAGCTGAGTCCGAGATTTATTGGACCCTTCGAGATTCTTGAGCGAGTCGGTGGGTTAGCATACCGTTTGGCGTTACCCCCGACCTTGAGTCATGTTCATAGCGTTTTTCATGTTTCCCAGCTGAAGAAATATGTCCCAGATCCTAGTCACGTCATCGATTATGGTGAGATTGACGTCGCCGAGGATATTACTTTTGCGGAGCTTCCTTTGAAGATTTTAGAGCATCGGGAGAAACGACTGAGGCATAAGACCATCCCTTTGGTCAAGGTGCAGTGGTCGAGATACGGTGTCGAGGAGGCAACTTGGGAAACCGAGGATAGCATGCGTTGTTTGTTTCTTAAGTTTCGGGACGAAACTTATTTTTAGAGGGGTAGAATGTAATATCCGCATTTTTCTTTCCCCTTGTATTTTCTTTTTCGGTGTATTTCTCGGTCGTAATGACCCTCATGTACCTTACAGTGTACCTTTCCCGTCATCTATTGATCTGAGACTCATTATTGTTGTGTGGAACCGCTGTTTCGGGGTTGCAGTGGATCCATTCTATGTTTTGATGCGCTTTGAGGTGTTCCGTTTGATGTTTCGTTCATATTCCGGTGTTGTGAACCGTTTATATTTCGTAACCTAGCGCACGCTATCTTTTCTGTATAATGCGCGCTACTGGTCCCTTAGTAGTGCACGCTACGACTGATTCGTAGCGCGCGCTAGAGAGCAAGCCCTGGGAGTGGCATTGCTATTTTTCAGCCTTCTGGACTGGCGTATTAGCGTACGCTACGTAGACTAGCGCACGCTAATGTCGGGAGGCTAGCGCACGCTGATGATACCCGGTAGCGTGCGCTAGCGTGAGTGTCCAGTACTGGACAGTTTACTACTGAACCCGGTCAGGTGCCAGTTAGCGCACGCTATGCTTGTATGGTAGCGCACGCTAACGGATCAGGTGAGTTCTGGACAGTTTGTCACTGGACTCGAGTGATGCCCAGGTAGCGCACGCTATTGGTCGATAGCGCGCGCTACCGATAGGTTATTAGCGTACGCTACATTTGGAGTAGCGCACGCTAACGACTAGAAGTCTGGCTACTGGACTGGACGCTAACTGTTTGGCCTGTAATTTTATCCCGTTAGCGCACGCTAACCTGGAGGATTAGCACGCGCTAACACTCCCTGGCTATATAAACCAGGGAGTTGACTGAGATGAACGTATTATTTCCATTTCCTCCCCCCTTCCGCGGCTGTGGCGATTTCGGGCGATTCTTGGCGATTTCTTCCTCCAATCATCTCATCCAACATCTTCCTTAAGTTCTTGGTGTATTATATCAACATCAACACAAATCTTTCATCCTAATCCAAGGTAAATCTCTTAGAACCCTACTTTTGGACGATTTGGGGGTTTTGGGATTTTCTTCCGATCTGTTCCGTTTTGTTGGTGGATTCATGATGAATGTGATTAATCTTGTTGGTATTCTTAGTTTTCCTACGGATTCATGGTATATTTTCATGGTTTTGCGAAATCGAGAGGGTTTGGTTGTGGTCCGCCCTCGTTGTTATTTTTGTACGAATATACATGAATCGTAGGCGGGTTTTCAGGTGTATTCCATTTCCGTATTCGGCTAGAGTTGGTTGTAATTATGTTCTTCGAATCTTTAGGTTCGGTTCCGTTGATTCCTAGTGTTCGTCGGTGATTATCCTTTCCGTTCGTTGCGTCATCAATTATTCAAGGCAAGTATTTTTGGAAACCTTTATGCTTAACGTGGAATGGTAATGTATTTTGTGTGTGATTTGCTCACCTCGTGTTGGTCCGACGGGATCAAGGAGGGAATCCAAAGGGTTGAGTCCTGGATTCATGAGTTTGTATAGCTAGCCAGTTCGGGAGGGTCCTTAGAGGCCTCGGGCGGGATCAATGATATTACTCTGTTCCCAAGGCGATGCATGTGCGTGTTTTGTTTTTATGATGTGGCCAGCTCGGGAGGGTCCTTAGAGGCCTCGGGCGGGATCTATGATATTACTCTATTCCCAAGGCAAATTGTTTGACTGTTTGTTTCCGGAAAAGATATGTCTGGTTTTGGTTTTTGAAATGATATTGGTGCATGTACTATGAAATGTGTAAGCGATTGGTTTGCCTTGATTACTTGTACTAGCGTAATTGCTAACCCCTTTGGGAGACCCGTTATGGGGAAATTCTTGTTATGGATTTCAGGTTATGATCATCCGGACGAGCGAGCGCTGGGACAGTACGAGGATGTTGGCCAGGGTCGTTGACATGTGCACTTGGGTCTACTTATTCCTTTTGTCCACTTCGATATGGTTGTTTCCTATATTTATAAACTGATAGACTGTACTCGCGAGTACTTAGGCTTTTTCAAATTCAAACTCCGTGTTGTATTATTTTAAATCGCTACACTGTCGATTGTTACTCATTTAGTCGGTTGCTCCGAGTGTATTTTCATGTGATGTATTATTTGATTGTGTTTCCTCGCTAACCGAGATGGTTAGTCGAGGGGTGTTCGCTGTTGTAGCCTGGTGGGTCCCATGTAGGGGTCCACGGCGCTGTAATATACTCCGAATATCTCGGGGTGTTACATCTAAGGGTAGTTATGGACTGAACTTCTGCGTTAGAAGAGTTTACTTCATATTGTCCTTTAGGATTAGGGATGGATTGACTTGGAAATTTTCCCTTTTCTCTTTCAGCTAAAGTTGTTGCAAGTTGGCCAATTTGTGTTTCAAGCTTAGAAATAGCCTGTGAGTTTGATTGTACAGCTTGCTGAGTTGATTGGAACATTTGTTGAGTAGATTGCATGAATTGTTGCAACGTATCTTCCAAAGATGGTTTCTTTGGCACTATAGAAGGATACTGATAAGTATTTGGAGGATATTGATTAGGACGGACATTTTGTTGATTTGATATATTCATTTGATGTCCTCCTTGATTCATTGGAGGCATGTTTTGCTTCCAGGAAAAATTTGGATGATTCCTCCAATTTGGATTATAAGTTGGAGCAAATGGACTGTCCGAAGATTTTCCATATGAATGTAACACATTGACTTCTTCATTAAAAATTTCTTGATTTTGTGGACCAGAGGGACAAGATTGAGATGAATGAAATGATTCCGCACATGAAATGCAAAATTCATTTTTTGAGTTTGACGAGGGGATGGATTGCTTCAAGACTAACGCATCCACTTTTCGTACTAAATCATCTATAGTAGATTTTATTTCAACATCTTGTTTAACCTCGTAAATTCCACCTTTTTTTGGGGTCGTATGCATCGATTTGGCTCTATTGTCGAGTGAATTCCATTGTTGTGAATTAATTGACATATTTTCTAGTGCATTCCAAGCTTCGTCTCCAATAAGGTGAAGAAATTTTCCACCATGCATTGATTGGATTAATTGGCGATTGTTCGGAGTTAAACCGTCATAAAAATATTTTACCAAACGCCATATTTCAAAACCATGATGGGGACACTTAAGGATTAAATCATTAAATCTTTCCCAACACTCATAAAATTCTTCATTTTTTTTTGGAAAAATTCGGATATTTCTCTTCTAAGACTATCAGTTTTGGACATTGGAAAAAAATTTACGAGAAATTTATTCACTAATTGGTTCCAACTAGTAATTGTTCTTACTTGAAGAGAATTTAGCCAGAATTTTGCTTTATCTTTGAGAGAAAATGGAAACAGTCTAAGTTTGACAGATTTATCAGAGAAATTTTGGAATCGGAAAGTAGAACAAATATCGAGAAATTCCTTGACATGCATATACGGATCTTCTCTTTCCAAACCATGAAAAGATGGAAGAAGTTGAATTATTGATGGTTTAAGTTCGAAATGAGTTGCATTAGTCGTAGGCAACACTATGCAAGAGGGAGAATTAGCACTCACTGGAGAAAAATATTCTATTAAAGTTTTTTCTTTTGCGACTTGATTATTCCGATTTTCGATTTCGTCCATTTTTGGTATCGGTTTTGTTTGTTGAACTTCAATTTTAGTTAATGACAATCTTCTTCTCGTTAATCGACCTTTATTATTTCGTTGCCAAACTTGCATTCTCCGATATTTCAATTTTGTTTTTAACTTTGCATACAAACCAAATTATGATAGTCGATCGAACTTCCAGATCGTTGAGGCGTCACAACGGTCGCACTTAAAATCCAACTTTCTTCGGCATGTACAACAGAGGCCTTTTTGCCAAAATTCAATCGATTTTCAAAATCAGTTTGTACAAGATTGATATTTAGCTTTTCTCTATTCAAATCGAACAAAGTAGTGAGTGAAAAATATCAATCCCTTGTTGAATCTTTTAAAGGATTTTATTGTTTTAATTATTATTTTTTTGAGTTTTTATATTTTTATTATTAACAATAATAATGATAATTATTATAATTATTACTAAAATTATAGGATGTAATAGATTGCAAAGGAATAAATTTACTAATTGATCTTCGGAAGCAATATCTATTGATAAACTAAATTGTACGACGAGAAATATTACAACTAAACTAAATATCTAAGAATAATGTAAATAGAAAATAACAACTAAAAACACAATCTAAATTACTACTACAAGATTCTATTAAAACTAAAGACAAGATATAAAAATTAAAAAAAATTCTGATTTTTTTTTATATTTTATATATTTTTTTTAGTTTTTATATTTTTATATTTATTATAATTTTATTATATTTTTAGATTAATAATATAGAGCTAATATATATATATATAAAGATATATTATTTATTTATTTTCAAAAAAAAAATTAGATTTTTTTAGAAAAAAAATAAAAATAAAAATTACAAACTTTTATTTTATTTATGCAAACAATAAAAAATATTTTTTTTTTTTTTACAAATTTTCGTTTCTTTTTTTTTAAATTTTCAGGTTTTTAAATTTTTTTAGTATTTTCCCTTTTTTATTAAAATATTGTAATTTATTTTAAAAAATTATGTTTTTATTAAAAAAAATTCAAAGTTCAGAAAGTTTAATTTATTATATATATTCCAGATTATTTAAATTATTAATTATTAATCTGATTTATTTTTTTATTTTTAGATTTTTTATGAAAATTAATTTTTTTAATAAAGCTAGCAGTTTTACTTTTAAAATTAAAATAAAATAATTCTGATTTTTATTTATTACAGAAAATAATATTCCAGAATATTTTTTAATTTATTTTTATTATTTTTTTATTTTTTTCGAATTTAAATTAAAAATTTTGATTTTTATAATATTAATATACCAAAATTACAAAAATATTACCTTAAAATCTGAAACTTTTTTTTTGTATTTGCCAGATCTTTTTTTTTAAATAAAAATAAATAAGTTCTGAATTTTTTAAACTTTTTCAGATTTTTTTATATTTTTATATATTTTTGGACTTTTTTATTTTTTTATTATTATATTATTATTTTTCCGAAAATGAACAGTAGATTTTATTATTATTAATTATATTTTATATTTATTATTATAAGTTTTTATTATTTTTCAGATTTTTTTATGAATAAAATAAATTCTACAACTAACACAATCTAAAACGGATATTAAAAAGACAGATAATAATAATAATAAAGAAAAGCAGTAAAATAAATAACTAGTAGAAGAATTCAACTAACTTGGTGACGACGGTCTTCTTGTACTTCGTTTGCGCTTCCCCGGCAATGGCGCCAAAAACTTATTGTTGGTTGATTCTTTAGTCTAATACTCGCAAGCGGACGATTTGTTCGATGTAGATATGCGGTGCAAGGTCGATTCCATGGGGAGGACTATGATAGTGACGTAAATATAGTCCTATCGTTTTGAACCAAATTATATTAAATTCTAACCTAGTCCCAAATAATTTGATTTTTTATTGGTTATAATAATTGCAATTAATAACAGTAATTTTTAAGTAGATTTTAGGTAAATTGATTTTAAATAATTTACTAGGGTTTAGAATCCACCAATGTCTATTTATTATTTATTTTATATTTTAATTCCAAGAAATTCAGGGAATAGATTCTGAAATGAATCTCACTATTTCCCTATAGATTTGACAATAAGTTCAAAATTATAATTCAAATATAGATTTTTCTTCGCTTAAAAAATGTAATTTCTAAGCATTATATGTATCCAATTTAATGGAAAACAAATAATCAAAGAAATTAACTAATATCAATAATCACAAAGCAAGGGGGAATTTATAACTATCAAAAATACGTGATATAATTGATGAAATAATATTCTCCTATTGAAGCGAAAATCATAATCGTTAAAAATATTTATTTTGAATTATTATATAAATATTAATAATAATATAGACATGGTTTCATCATAACCCCAGTAAAAGAAAATTACTCACTCATAATAACAACACAAATAAATAAATATTCCATAATATTATTACTCAAATATAATTTTATTACACAATATTTTTATTTCTCTCCCTTACAATAATATCTCTCTATTTTTTCTCCTTTTTTTTCTCCTCCCCAAACACTACACATTCATCCCCTATTTATACTACTTCAAAATTAATAAAATAATCATTTTTACAATTTTAAAATCCCACCCCCTAATAATTCACGGCTGCCCATGAGGTGCTGATGTCATGGATGACATCAGCACAGAGTTGAAATTCCGGTCCAATCAGGTGTTGACACGTGGCACAATATGGTCCGTCTATTTAATTGTCCTTCGAACGGTCATAACTTCTTCATACGAACTCAGATTCGGATGATTTTTTTTTTTTTAAAACGATCGTCTCGACGAGACGAATAAAGTGAGACCAGTCGTGACTATATTTGAATTTTGTAAAAATATCGCCCTTGAACCAATTGATCTGTCTTGTATCGGTTGGTTAACCTGCAGATATAATTTAATTCTAATTAATTATCTAAAAATGACATAAAATTATAGAAAATTATAACAAAATGAAATAATATAAATATATGGTAAAACGAATAAATTATCACACAAAACACACAATTATATACATAAAATACTAATAAAAATATTACTCAAAATATACTAAACAGTGAGCTTGTAAAGCTCCCTGTAATCTATACACATTCTCAGTGTACCATCCTTCTTTTCACAAAAAGGACAGGTGCTCCCCATGGAGAAACACTCGGTCTAATGAAACCTAAATCCAATAGCTCTTGCAGTTGGATCTTAAGTTCTTGCAGTTTCTTCAGTGCCATTTTATATGGTGCTTTCGACACTGGGCTGACCCTGGCTCCAGGTCGATGTTGAAATCCACTTGTCGATCTGGTGGTAAACCCAGTAACACTACTAGGAATACATCCTTGAATTCCCACACAATTGGCACATCACCTATCATCTGCTCTTCTCCAGCTTCTCCATTAAGGTAAACAAGGAAAGCCTGACAATCCTTCTTTCTCATCATCTTCTTGGCTTGGAGAGCAGAGATAACGGGTGATCCTCTACCCATTCTTATGCTGTGAAAGTCTATGGGCTCCTTTCCTGGTGGTTTGAAGGACATTTTCCTCTCATAACAAAGAATTGTGGCATAATTCTCAGCTAACCAATCCATTCCTAGGATTACATCAACATCCCACATCGTCAAAACATTCAGATTATTAGTTACCACTTTAAGATTCCCGAGTTCTAATTCCAGATTAGAACAAACATGCGTGGTAGTTGAAATTCCTCCTGGTGGTGAAGATACTCTCATGACATGACTAGCACGTTCCGGTATAATACTAAGATTATCCACACATGCTCTAGCAATAAATAAATGCGATGCTACAGTATCAAACAAAACAATTACAGGTAGGTTAAGAAGTTTGCCCATACCTGCCAAGTTACCCTTATCCTTCTCGGGTTACTTCTGATTGATGGCATACGACCTGGCATTCTGATTCTGCTGTTTAGGTGGTGGCGGCAATTGCGGCTGTCCTTGTATTGCTCTCAGTGGCTGGGGTTGACCTTGGTGGTTTGGTCTCTCTCCCTGCTGCTGCTTAGGACAATTCCTCATAATATAGCCTTTCTGACCACACGTGTAACAACTTCCAGTGCCCAACAGATAGGCACCATGATGCTGCTTGTTACACTTGGGACATACGAGGTTTGCAACTTGTCCCTAATTATTGCCTCCCTGAGTAGGAACCATCTGCCATCCCTAATTGTTGCCTCCTTGAGCCTGAGGCGGTCCATGAGATATATTTCCCTGCCACGGCTTCCTGTTAGCCTGGTTGTTCCCATTGCCACCATTGTTTCGTCCTTCCCACTTACGTTTCCCCTAATATTCGTGGGAATTTGTCTGAGTGGGTGGTGGTGTAACTGTGGGCGCTCGCTTCTCTTCTGGCATTTCTGCCTCAATATCCAGAGCTCTGTTCAGCGATTCAGTGTGGCTCAGCCTTCCATGGCTAGCTAGGGACATGCCTATCTCATGCCTCAGTCCTGATCTAAATTTTCCTGCCATCTTCTCATCCGTATCAACTTGGTCTGGAGCATTCCTTGATAACTCACAAAACATTCTATAATACTCAGTCACTGACATCCGTCCTTGCTTCAGATTATAGAACTCAGATTCCTTCTTGACCTTGAAGGTTTTTGGAACATACTTGTCATACAGTGCCTCCTTGAATTCCTCCCAAGAGTAGTTTTCCAGTTGCTCAGCCGTCAGGATCTTCCTTCGCGCTTCCCACCAGAAGTTTGCAGATCCAGTGAGTTGGAAGAGCGCACAAGAAAGACACTCTTGGTTGGTACACCTTAGGAAGTTAAAAATTCGTTCCATAACTCTAACCCAAAGCTCAGCATCGCTCGGGTTTCCTAACCCATTGAAAGTAGGGGGATTCTGCTTGAGGAAAAGCTCTTCAATAGCCCGTTGGGGTGGAGGAGGAGGTGGTGTAGGGGCGCGTTCATGCCCTCCTCTCCTTATTTCTCGTCTAGGTGGCATTCTGTGGTACACATAATCATCATCAATTCATTCTCATTGGTCCGTAATTATCCTCATACTGGATCATAGAAAGGAGTTCGCGACTACATAATCATAACGCATCAACACATACTCATAGATAACTCTCGTAGCAAGGTCGAGAAAGAGATCCAAATAACATCATACTCATGAGAAGAAAAGCCCATGAAGGGTCAAAATATATATCAATATATCATACGCATCATAATAGTACAATTGGCTTTAACGACGTCTTACTGACTATTAATATAAGCTGGTCTAGGCTACAGGCCTACACATATACCAATATACGGGATGCTCTAACAAATAGCATTGCCGTCTATAATATAAGAAAGTGCTAGACATCGGAACGACACGTATAATCAAAAGAAGTGACGCTCCGCATACAAAATACAAAATAAATGGCTATCACCATCCTAAGCTATCTCAAGTCGCCTTCGACTCGGCGGTCGAGCTGTCCTCCTCAGAGAACTCCTCCGGATCCTCATCCAGATCTTCTTCTGACTCCTCGTCTAAACCTAGAGAGACTGCAAGAGGGTCTTCAGTGACTCTGCGCTTCTTCGGGAGAAGTATATGAGCATCGTCTACGATCGGTCGTGGGTGGACTGGATCGATGACTGGCATAGGTCGAAGTGGCGGACACGTCCTCCTGAGAATAAAAGGCTCAGTCCTCATGTCCCTGCGGCGAGGTGTTGATGTCCCTGCCTCCATGTCTAACCCATCCTGAGCATGAGACGGTGAAACAAGAACCACTTGGCTAGTTAGAGGTGTAGCTAGCCTCTCCGGCAAAGCTCCCCTAGCATAAGGTCGATACACTCAAGCTCCAGGGGGAGGTGCACGGTGCTGGAGGTACTGAGTGGTGATGCGGATAGTAAAGGACACGAAAACTCTGGACTGTACTAAAGTGAGCTCATGCAAAAAGATATCGTACAATGAGACTGCAACAGCCCACTCCCTCCACTCGATCGAAAGGAGGTTGATAAGGCGCTGAATGCCCTCGTAGTCTGAGACACCATGAGGAGCAGCTAAGTGCCATGTCACCTCGAGGTCTACCATGCACTGGCCCACGGTGGTACCTGTGCCTCGATACGTGCTGCGAAAAGCCTCCATAAGGTCGCACGGTGTACGCCTTCTTCTTGTTGACTTATGCGTCGTCGTCTTCGTGGTCGCCATCCTATTAAGGAGGTATACGTATAATACATCAACGTCTCGACATAATAGAACAACTCTACTAAAGGGTTCTCAGAAGAAGGATATAAATCTCGTCCTAAGTTCTCGACTCGAACTCTGGACTTTGAGAAGCACCTAACATAAAAATAACAATATACTCTCTGCGGGGTATGTTATAAAAGTTATTCGGGTTCCGCCATAAATGGACATCTTGATAAAATAATCATACTCGTATAACTCATATGTAAGTGATATTCGTTAGAGACGTCACTGCATCGTCGATCCTCGTTATTACATCATCATTGTTCACCCGTCACATTCGTATATGTGTTGAAATACTTAAGGCGCATAAATTTCTCGTTTGCTAAATAGAAGACACTAAGGAAGCTTCTAGGTTCTCGTCTTTCGTGTTTCTTCATCAGCAACAATTCATGTATAATCGAAAAATAAGAATTCATATAGTACGTGCTTCGTCATACATATATTGTTCCATATATGTTCATAATTAACATTTCATAAAAGCTCGTAAAGAGATACATTTTCATGGCAAAAGAAGTCTGAATCACAAAGACTAGTAAATCTTTTACCTTACTCTCCAGTTGAGCGTGACGTGACAGGGTGTTGAGTTGACAATTGATTCTTAAATCAGTTTAGAGAATCGAACTAAACTTCGCTTGAAAGAACATAGACTCAGAGCGAACGAACCGCTCTGATACCATTCTGTCACGGCCCCTTATCCCTAAGGACGGCACAGCCGGAGCATGATCCAGGGTAGGAATTAAGAAGCGGGGAAGAAAGGGGGAAGCATACGTTTTATAAGGAATATGGGTGGATTTCTATGAATGACCTATCAAGGTATCAAGAAGGGGAGTCAATCCCGTGGGAATGACTTAGAATCCAAAGTAGAATATATAGTTATAATATTAGCCTTGAAGTTTATAAAAAGGCTTCATAGCATATTACAATTGGCATAACTTAGAAAGCAAAATCATAAAGAGTGTTTGCAGCGGAAAAACATGGTTGGTTACATATATGAAGATATGTAACATGGGCTTAACATTGATCGTAAACAAAAGACTTTCACTCAACACCCTCCGTCACATTCCCTGCTCAACCTGCACGTTTTAAAAGATATACAGGGCTGATTACAACGTACTCCGTGAACATATTGCCAAAACATAAAACATGCTTTCGTATTTGTCATCATGCATATAAGCAGCAACACACGGGGATTTTAAGAAAAAGCCCATGTTTACTAAATCATTTCATTTCATAACATATATCATCAGATTCACCATATCCATAATTTACGCCGGGGAAGGTGGCCACCTCCCGCGAACGTTACTCCCCGAGATCGGCCACTCTGAAGAGAGCTCACAATCCCGAGTACTGTTTACACTAACCCTGGCCATCAACCTTTATCTATCTCAGGATCCGATCATTTCATAGGTTGGCAAGCCAACAATGATAGGTTCATAAGAATCCACATAAAATTTTTTATGCATCATAATCATTTGAAATCATAATTTGCTTGTAAAACATTTCATCAAAATAGAGCAAAGCTCAAATCATTTTCGTATAGAAAGCCCACCTAATCATTTTCGTATAGAAAGCCCACATAATCATTTTCGTATAGAAAGCCCATATTATCATTTTCGTATAGAAATCCCACCTGTACAAGTAATAAACGCAAGCAAAAATGATTCTCGACTCTTCCTTATGATTTTGTCTGATGCTCCACCTTTCATCGGAAACAACTAAGTTTAGCAGTCGATCGAGCTTAACGAAGTCTAACGGACAACAGACTCGATCTACATGTTTGGACTTTAGAGTTTTGCATTCGACTTAAGTTTAATAATGAAAGCTATGATTCTCTTAGAGAACCTAACTGACCATATAATATATAAAGATACTAACAAAAGTAACCGATACTCGATTCCATTACACATTCCTTGGTTCAAAAACTAACATCAAACACCTAACATAATCATAACACAATGTGCATCAAGGCTGGAAAGAATTAGCATTATGCTAATTCACAATAAGAACTAGATAGTGTATCTTATACTACTGGAAAGCCAGTGAAGTCTAGTTTCATGTCCATTTTACGGATCTCAAAAATATTAAATGTGGTTAAAGTTATGGCCGTTTCCGTGAAATGTAACGAAACTGCTAACTTTCCCTTAAAATGGGAAAAACATCATATAAACCTAGAGCTCGTTTCTAGCATCGAAAGCCGTAAACATGTAAACTCTAATCATGCATATCATACTTATAACACATATAAGAGTCGACATATAATCATGCTTCTTGACATTACGAACTCCATTTCATAATCTTCTTTTGAAAATATGACTACTTACTCATTTTTATTTCCCAACTTTAAACCTTCAAACATCATTAACATCAAGTATCATCAAGCATCAAGTGTTTCCAACATCAAACAACACACTTAACATACACTCATGTTGATAATCAAGATCTTGGTCCTAACATACAAATGGCCTAAACATGACTTTTAAAATCCTCAATACATAACATGCTCCTTAACTACATCAAATATTACCAACACATTTTCCAACTTCATAAATCTAACATCATGCTCTTCTTTTCAAATAAATTTTCAAAACATTTTATAAAAATCTAGCAAAAACATATCATGTACTTCTTTCATACATCATCACAACTATCAAGTCACTTTTGAACATACAACAACATTTCAAGAACTAAACATGTATCTTCCGTTCTTTCAAAATACCAAATATTTTATAAAAATCTCATAAATTCATCATAACATCATATCATCATATAGCAACATATTGTGTAAGAAAATCATAAGAAAAACAACACATGATTGGGTTATAAAACCCTAAAATTCTCAACCAACATGTAAAAAATCAAGACATGATTACAACTTGTTCTAAACACTTTCAAGAACCTTAAAATCAACTTAGAGACAACATACAGAACATTATAACATTAAACCTAAACTCTTCATATATTTTTCCAAATTTTAAAGTGGCCAAAACCTATTTTTACTTGGGTAGAAATGAAGAGAATGAGGTAACTTACTTGAATATGAACTTTGTTTCAAGTTTGGAACACAAAGTGAGCTTGTACTTGAGTTCTTAATGAAGAACAATGGTGAACATCAATGGTGAAGATGGAGGGGGCGACCAAAGTGAAATGAAGAGAGTAAAAAGATGAAGTGCGGAGAAAAATGAAAGGGAGGTGATGTCCCTTTATATACTAGGTTAACCCTAGACGTCATCATAAGGAGGTCGAATAATATTCTACGTTTTGCTCCTCCACAGATAAAATTACTCGGGTATTAAATGTATGACATACACTTAAATTATAGTATCGCACTTACAGCTTAAAATCAGGGAAAAGTTTCGCGATTTACGGAACGCGAAATTATCCGAGAAAATGACTCGACATAAAATATACCCAAAAATTCAAAAAGTAAACTTTTGAAAATCGTACTCGTAACGTAAAAGTGATGTATATAGAAGTCGACGGAATCACGATTCTATCTATCGAAACATAATAAAATCAAATTCGGAAGGTAAACCCAACCAAATAACCGAACATCCGATTTATGAATTTAAAACGTGTAAATAGTTCTAAACTTACTCCATTATTCAGAATTTTTTTATTTGTGAATGCAAAATCCTAATGTCGCACTTGAGATCATAATAATTCATGCATATAAAAGACCGGGGCATTACAAGTCTGATCTCCAGAAGGAATACGGATATATGATGGACATCACCAATAAAATTATGATGGGGATGTCAGGAAGCTATAACCAAATGTCTGCTTCAAATTACATTGTCATAGGCGCCATGATTTAAAGACAAAGGATTAATTGGCCTGACTACATCTACAGGCAATTAGTAAGAGAGGTAAACAAAGTCAGTTGGGATACTGAAAATAGGAAGTTTGTACAGAAACTGGCCTTTGAAACTCAGATAAGTTGGATTCTCGAATTTCTGGGCAAGGCCAGAGGAAAGGCAGAGAACTTTCACAGCAGCAAGAGACTCAGTCACTTGGACCAAGCTGCCCTGGAAAAGTATGCAAACAACCAGCCAAGAGCCTTGGAGTTTCTTCAACGGATGAAGTCTGGAACATCTTCATACAAAGCAGCCACAAACTCGGGAGAAGAAGAACAAGTTGAATCAGTTGCAGTCATCCCAACTACAGCTGAGAAAACCGCAGCTGAGACTTCACCTACTCCGACCGTAGCTGAAGAAACTGCAGCTAACATTCCGTCAGAAAAGTTAGCTGCAGCTGAAGGAACCTCACCTGCACCGACACCTACATCTACACCTGAAGATAGTACAGACAGTGACAATCTCCCCGTCTCCAAAATTTTGAAGAAGAGAAAGTCACCTGAGAAAGAAGAAATCGTTCAAATCACATCATCTCCAGAATCATTCCCCAAGAGACAAAAGGGACTGGTGGACTACTCATCTGAGTCCTCAGAAGAAAAGGTAAATGAGAACCCTGAAGTCACCATCACCCTAGCTTCACCTCTACTTATCACATCCGCAGTTCAACCAGCTCAATATACCGAGCTGATACCAGATGAAGATCATGCTAAAAATCTTCTTCTTGAAGTTCCACTCCTGACACTCCCAAGTGTCCCAGAAGAAGAAGAAGCTGAAGAGCTCCTTGAGGAGCACAATGTTCATTACTCTTTCAACCACATGGAGAACAATCCACTAAATCTTACCAAGGTGCAATTGCAAATGGTAAGAAAACATGCACTTAAATTTTCTTTTGTAAAGATCTACAAAGAGTAGAAAGGTTTAAAGAATCTTAGATTTTCTGAGCTAAAGCATAGACCTGGCAAAATAGGCCCAGGGCCGCGGGCCGGGCCAGCCCGCCCATTTTTGGGCGGGCATTGGGCTTCATATTTTTGGCCCAAAAAACCGGCCTTTTGGCCCTGCATTGGCCCGCCTGTTGAGGCCGGCTGCCCGCCTTGGCTTTTTTTTGTTTTTTTTTTTTTATATTTATGTTATATGTAATTATAATATTTAAATTTTTTCCTTATTTGTTAGATTAGATTACATCTATATGTTAATTATTGATGTAGTTTTATTTTTTATGGGACTTTGTGATTACTTTGTAGTATCTCATATCAATAATAATATTATTTTATGATTTATATAAGAAAGTAGTAGTGATAAATGAAATGATGATCAAATAAAAATATTTATATATTTGTCTTTTGATTGTGGTAGTGTAGTAAATAATATAATTATCAAATAAAAATAATTCTACATTTATTTAATTGATTGTGATAGTATAGTGAATAATATAATAATTACGGATCGAAAAATATTTCTATAATTATTCAGAAATAATATTTCAAAAAAAAAAAAGTCGAGGCTCCAGCCGGGCCCGCCCGGGACGGGCCACGGGCCTAATATTTTTGGCCCAAAAAAAATCGGGCCTTTTTGGCCCGGCCCAGATTTGGCCCGCCCGTTTTTTGCCCGGCCCGTTTGGGCCGAGCCCGCCCGTTTGCCAGGTCTACTAAAGCAGTTGGTAGAGAGAAGTGGATGGGACTACCCCATAGCTACAGAACAGCTGATCAAAGTGTTTTGTCATGAGTTTGATATGAGCCTACTTCTTGATGAGAACTAGTTCATATCCAATTTTAAAAAGAATATGGACCAGTTCATATTTAATATCATGTAAGGGGTAGCCCAGGGCAAATCATTTGATGATGAAGGAGATATTGTTGGAGTAGAAGAAGAAAAGAAGAATGAAGTCACAGAAGGAGAAGAAAAAGAAAATGAAGAAGTAGAAGAAAAAGAAAAGGATGAAGAGAATGAAGAAGAAGGAGAAGAAGAAGGAAATGATGAGAAGAAGGATGATAAGGATCATGATCAGGATGCACCTGATCAAGGTTCCAGCTCAGCTCAACCCTCACAAGCTCAGAAATCAGGGAAGCAGTGGGTGTAACACCCCCAAAACCGTATGGGAATATTACACGCCGTAGACCCTTTCCACAAGGATCTACCAGGCTAAAATCCATAAAAAACCAAATGCTTGCCCGGCCAGGGTCAAACAATATAATAATACAGACCGTAAGGTCACTTACACATAAACACACAGACCGATGAGGTCACACAACTCTATCAACAGAACTGACTAACAACATTACCCACACAGGGGTCGAAACACAATACAGCGGAAGACTGAATCAATTCTAATAATACAACCAAACTCTACCAACTCTCGACTCTTTGATTAGTATCGCAGCTTGTCATCCCCTTGTGCCAATCCTGTGACTGCTTCCCTGAACTTGCATGTACCTGGACGCAGAACAGACATCCACCCCCCGATTACTTGGGGGTTAGTAAAACTCCACTGTTTTACTAGTGCAAGTATAAAACGATACTAAATGCAATAAGTAAATAACAACTACGAATTTAATATGGAAATAAATTATCAAATGTTCCCGAGAAGTTTTATTAATTTTGAACTCAAGAAAGAGATATTTGAAAAGGAACACATCATCTCGGGGATTTTTAAAGCAGAACTTCTTTTGGACCTCGAGTCCCAATTTACAAAGCCTTTTCGAAAACATTAGGGCCTTAGCCCGATTCTATTTTCAAAACACAATAGATGAGATATCATTATGGGTCCGAGACCCGTATTTAAAATGTTACCCAAACAAGCACTATAACACGATCATTGTTCGTACACATCATGTACCGAACTCCGGAGGCCTCGACGGACCTTACCCGGACCGCACACATTGTTCGTACACATCATGTACCGAACTCCGGAGGCCTCGACGGACCCTAACCGGCCACAAACATCGTTCGTACACATCATGTACCGAACTCCAGAGGCCTCGTCAGACCCTACCTGGATCACACACCTTGTCCGTACACATCATGTACCGAACTCCAGAGGCCTCGTCAGACGCTACCTGGACCACACACCTTGTTCGTACACATCATGTACCGAACTCCAGAGGCCTCGTCACACCCTACCTGGAACACACACATCATATCGACACGACACAACTCATAATCATCAAATGTCAAGCCATTCCACATTACACCGAAATGTACAATCAAGTACGTAAACCAAGACAACACACACATATGTAAACCAAGACAACACACACATCATAATCAACACAACAACTCAACAATGACCGACCACGCCCGGCACAAACTTAGATGATTTGCACATCCAACACGATTCCCAAAATGTTAACTAAGTGGAGGTATCATCGTTACCATCAATTGTTCGTAATAATCAATTCATACGAAGTATATACACGAAAGTAAACCAATGCATCACAACCATAATACGACGTCCCTATTCACAAGACACAAATCGTATAGTAAAATACTTGCCTTAATAACCGCTACCGAATACTCCGAAAGAACACGATTCGACCGGGAAGCTCGGACCCCGAAAAAGACAACAAACGGAAGGGTTCCGACTCGAGTTCTTCACAAGAATTTCGTCCCTAAGTCATGCCAATGATAAATCAATAATCGTACGATGGATCATAATCATACAACGCCCAATCCCCGCTCTAAGACCTTTTGTCGGACACCTTTAAGGCGTTGACTAAGAACTCGACCAAAACAACGAATCGAAACGATCCAACCATGGAATAACAAGGGAAATGATAGAATACATCTAAATAATCATCAATACATTACAAATCTAAGTTATTACGGTTAAATCGGACAAAACGGACAAAAACCCCCAATTCACCCAAAAGTAGGGTTTCAAGAATTTACCTTGGATTAGTGATGAAGAACAATTGTTGGTGTTATTAATCCACACCAAGAACTTGAAGAATATGAAGTTCTCTGGGATTGATGATGCAAAAACGCCCAACATCGCCCACAAGATCGCCCAAGAGGAGGAGGAATGAAGGAAGAGATGAAATGAGCATTCATCTCACAAAATCCGCACAAATAGGCTTTTCTGTACTGTGTGCCACGACCCAGCCTAAGTGTGCCGCGGCTCACGGTACACGCTGCTCGGCCAAAACTGGAAAATGAGTGTCTGAGCTATTTCGACCATAACTCTCTCGTTCGCACTCCGATTGACTCACCGTTTGAACCATTAGAAATCTAACTTGATGCTCTATAATATTGAAAAGATTAAAAATCTTTGGAGTTTCCAAGAATTTATGGTGATTTTACAAAGTCGAACTCATACTTGGAAAAGTCGTTTAATAACACTGAACTCAAGAAAACGACACCGAAACCCGAACCTGAATACGAATCGAAGATACGGTTACGAAGTACTCGCAAATACGAATCTAAAAGCTAAGAGAACACACGATTCTGACCACCCGAAGGCTCGAAATTCAACAACCGAAGTAATTACCCCAAACTTTGGGAAATTACGAAAACGGCCCAAAACGTCCGAAAATCACGATACATGATCGAATAACCAAACCGAAGTTCACAACACGTCTAACAAGGTTAAACGGACTTACGGGAAACTCGAAACAGTAATTTCGAACGAGATTCACAAGAATCGAACTCGAGTGCAGAAAAGTCGTTAAGAAACACGGAACTCAACAAAAGAATACCGAAACGAACTCAGATGACAAAAAATGCAGAATTAATCATTCTCATAATGATGAGACGGTCCCAAGCGAGTCGTCGAAATGGACTTCCGCCGAAAAAAAAATTACCGGAAATCCAAAATTGCGGATATTACATTCTACCCTCCTTAAATAAAGTTTCGTCCCGAAACTTAAATCAAGTAGGGAGAAGCAATATCCCAACAGAAAAACTCAATGAGATACACAAGAACCGAAAAAAAATCGCGCCCAACGGCGTAACGTTACAAGCAACGCGAAAGAACATACAGCGTGAAAACAGGCCCCACGACGACCATGACAACGCCACCGGCAATGATTCAAAACAATAACGAGCAATTAACGACGCATCACATTCACACATTTAATCAAAGAAACGCACGCGACAACAAGTCGCACCCGACCACAACGACTAGGCGGTAGAAACAAATATAGTATTATGATAGAATTCACTCCGATTCTCGTCAACAAGAAAATGTCCGACGTCAAGACACAAACAATTCAAGATAACAGAAAACGAGAATACAGGACATTACATTCTATCCTATTAAAAATAAGTTTCGTCCCGAAACATAAAATAAAACATCATGGTAGAATACAAACAAAACCAAAAAGTTCACGCAACAAATATCAATCTCTACACGAATAACAACACAAAGTACGACCCACAACTACATCACTGGACACCACTGGGTCCTCCAGAAGTAGGAACGGGACTCCGGTCCCCTATCATCTTGGCGACAATCTCGCAGTACTGAACTCGATGCCCCTCGCGTCCACAATTATAACAAGTCACCGGCGGTTTCTTACAATGCGCGCGTTCATGGCCCATAACGTTACAGTTGAAACACCTAGGAGCATTACCAGAACTCAAAGACACCGGCTCGAGTCTTTTAGATTCTCTAGCTGACCGAGAAGGTCCCATACTCGACTGATATGAGGGTCGAGGTTTAGGAATCCCAATTCCCTCACTTCCCAATGCTTCATCGGAAATCTTCTGCTTCTTCGCTACCGATACAGACTCTGTAGACATCATAGTCATTTCAAATGCTAAGGCTCGATCTTGATAGTCCTTCAGTGTCGTACACATAAAAGGGGCCATACACTGCCGAACCTGAGGTTTCATATGCATATCTGTTGGGATTCCGAAAAAAAAAAACGAAATACGCAGCGGAAAATAAAAACGAATCCCAAACAGGATCGATCAAGTAACGTATATACGAAAAAAATAAATACGAAGATAAAAATCATACCCTTGAAGCCTTTGAAATAAATCTTCGTAAATATGGATGACGATCACGAACCCCGTCCCGAACACGAAATCCCTTCGTTCCAAGCGCCGAAAATATGAAGCCTCTACTTCACACGCGTCGGAAGTTACCCGGAAAATTCGACGTAACTCCGTTCTCCAAGAACACGGCTAGGAAGTTACCGTAGGAATTTATATCTCTAATTTTTCTTAACTTTTATCACCTCTAAGATGAAAATGTTAAAAAAAAAAATCTCTCCTCCTCACTTCTTGCTCTCGTCCAGAACCAGAAAGTAGAATGTGTGTGTTTGTCAAGTCGCTCACTTATTGATGTGAAGGTGATAATATAATATATATATTCACAAAACAACTCACCATGTAGATATAATATGAGAGAAAGAATCTCAACACATGATGGCTAAAACAAGACAACTACAACACACATGCTGGAAATAATTCCATGTGAGGTTTGGAAAGGCACCCATTTAGCATGTTTCCTACAAACGAGCCGCCCCACTCGGCTCGTGTACCGGACGTTCGTCAAACGACTCCGTTAAATACACTCCGTTTAATCACTAATGTATTTATATTAATTAATTAATCTAATTAATTAATAATATCAAATACAAATATATTTCTCTAAGAAATATAATTTATGAATTAAATTAATTACCCGGTAACTTAATTTTAATTCATAAGACCGCTATTTTGATTTATCTCATAAATCATAATTAGATATCCAATATCTAATATTAATAGAGAGATAATAAATTCGCATTTATCCGTCAACGCTCCTGATGCGCGACTCCGTAGGTCCGTCTCAGCCGGCATTGGGAGGAACCAATGAGTGCGGGCATCACTTAGCCAGCCTAGCGGGCCGCACTGTAAACCCCGACTGAGAACGAATGAAGGGATCATTCCAGAACCATTATGTCGTGAATACTATATACGTATAGACCATTTATCAGATGTCCCGGTCAAGTCTTCGGGTCACGGTAAAGTCAAACCCTACTATTGACTAGACTCTATACATATGTTAATGCAAATCAAGACCGACTGATTAATAGTGTATCTAATACGACTATATCAGAATGCTTTGGACAAAGACTTATGATCTTATTTGCCATTAACCGTATAGGACATTCGCCTGCTCACTAACAGGAGATAGAATCCTTTCTTGGCGTACATTAAAGACTGCTACCTGCCCGTATAGTCCGCACTTCGAGGTCGACTCAGCAATTAAGCAAATGAGTCTAACTACTCTAATGACAAACTAAACGTCACAGGCACATCTTCTACTGAATCCTCAAGTCAAAGGTCCATGTATACTATCACAACCTTTCGATTCGTCATCGACTCTCTGAGAGTGAATACCGTGTGACTGAATCGAGTATGAGCCGTGTTCGAGTATACTGGCCCCACCAATATACTTATAACTATGCTATCAAGACGTGCACACGTCCTAACATCAGTTATACAAGTCGTATTAAAACTTAATGCCCATTTTAAGTTTATTGACTTGCGAACAATTTACGTAAATAAACTTTAAACACTTCCAGTGTATTTTCTCTTATCCCATAACGAGAATGGAATATTCGATTTATTTACATGGACTTCACTTCAATGTTTACCAAGTCAAGAATGCAATTGAAATACAATAAATAGTGAATGAATCGTATTGCCTTTTTTATTAATTATTCCATAATTACAAGTACAATGCCCTTTCTCTCTCATCCCCTGAGTGGCATTCGAGGGCATATTCCTAACAATCTCCCACTTGCACTCAATGTCACACATCATGGTATCCAATACCCATGTTCTTCAGATGTCTTTCTAAGACGGCCTGAGATAATGGCTTAGTCAGCGGGTCAGAGACATTGTCTTCTGAGTCTACTCTTTGCAATGAAACATATCCATTTTCCACCATCTCTCAAACGATGTGGTATTTTCTCTATATGCTTGGTGTTGTGGTGAGCCCTAGGCTACTTGGCTTGGGCAACAGCTCCATCATTATCACAGAATAGTGATATAGGCAGCTCTGCATTAGGCACCACATTGAAGTTCTTGCACAAACTTCTGCATTCAAAATGCTTCTTTACTAGCCTCTGAGGCAGCTTGATACTTTGCTTGGCTGGTGGAATCTACAGTAGTGGTTTGCTTGGAGCTTCTCCAAGATACTGCTCCTCCATTGAGAGTAAATAATTACCCAGATGTCGACTTAGAGTCGTCATTGTCTCCTTGAAAATCAGAATCGGTGAATCTAATCACCTTCAGTTCTCCATCACTGTAAGTAAGAACCAAATCTCTAGTTCTTCTTAAGTACTTAAGAATGTTCTTTACGGCAGTCCAATGTTCCCTTCCCGGGTTTGCATGAAATCGGCTTACCATACTCACAGTGTAGGCTAAGTCCGATCTCGTAGACAACATATCGTACATGAGGCTACCCACTGTCGAGGCATAGGGTACCTTACTCACCTCTCTATTGTCTTCCTCACTTTGAGGACACATTTTCGTGGTGAGATGAATTTCATGTCGCATGGGAAGGAACCCTCTTTTAGATTCATCCATCTTGAATCTTCTCAGGATTTTATCTATATATAGGGCTTGGGAAAGTCCTATCATTCTTCGCGGTCTATCTCTGTAAAGACTGATCCCTAGAATATAGGAAGCTTCTCCCAAGTCTTTCATGGAGAACGTTTTAGAAAGCCAAGCTTTCACAGTGCTGAGCATTGCTACGTTATTTCCTATAAGTAGAATATCATCTACATATAGTACTAAGAACGCAATATTGCTCCCACTGACCTTTTTGTAAACACACGGTTCCTCCTCATTTCGTACGAAGTCAAAGTCCTTGAATGCTTCGTCAAATCGAAGGTTCCAACTCCGAGAAGCTTGCTTCAGCCCATAAATGGCTCGTTGCAGCTTACATACCTTATCAGACCTTCGAAGTGAAGGTTGTGTTACAATAAGTTCGGTTCCTTATCCCTAATCAGATGTCTCCTTAGGACCTTAATTATGCTCTTCCAAAGAGATATTTCTACCCGAGCCACCTTTCTGAATGAATTCATCCTCAAGGAAGTGCGCTTGTAATGCCACAACGACCCTATGGTCTTCTGGCATGTAGAATAGATAACCCATCGAGTCCTCTGGGTATCCAATGAAACGTCCTTTGATGGACCTCGCTTCGAGTTTGTCCACCTTAGCCTTCTTGACATAGGTTGGACATCCCCAAATCCTTATGTGATTAAGGCTTGGTTTCTTACCTTTCCACATCTCATGCGGAGTGATAGAAACGGATTTGGAAGGACATCTATTAAGGATATAGGCAGCGGTTAGTAAGGCATACCCCTATAGGTAAATAGGTAAATCAGTGTAATTTAACATGGAGCGAACCATGTCCAACAAAGTTCGATTTCTCCTTTCTGAAACACCATTTAACTGTGGGGTTCCTGGCGGCATGAATTGTGAAACTATTCCATGTTCCTTAAGGAACTCATCAAACTCTGTGCTCATATATTCGCCACCTTGGTCCGACTGAAGTGGTTTGATATGACATCCAGTCTGTTTTTCAACTAGGGCCTTAAATTCTTTGAATTTAGTAAAGGCTTCGGATTTATGTTTCATTAAGTACACAATCCCATACCTAGTATGATCATCTATGAACGTTATGAAATATTGATATCCATCTCGGGCTACTTCTAAAGCACCACAAACATCGGTATGTACCAATCCAAGTTTATCGGCAGCCCTTTTAAAAGTCCCTTTGAAGGGGGACTTAGTCATTTTGTCTCTAAGGCATGATTCACAAGTTGGATAGGGTTCTACACCCAATGGACTTAAAAATCCATCTTTCTCCATTTTATGAACCTTGGTCTGACCAACACGACCAAGTCTAAGGTGCCATTTAAGAGCTTGATTAGTATCTTGTCTACCACGTTTCCTAGTTATAGTGTTCACTGCTGTTTTATTTTGCATGTTCAGATGATATAAACCATTCAACAATGTAGATGTGCCAACCAATTTATTTCGAAAATAAATTTTACAACTACCATTTCCAATGAAGAAACAAAATCCTTTCCGATCCAAGACTGGAATGGATACAATGTTTTTATGCCCCTTGGGCAAAACAAGTACTTCATCTAATGTCAAAATAAAACCGGATTCTAAACCCAGTAGGATTGATCCAATATAAGTTGCCTCGACACTTTGTCCGCTTCCGACAGTGATCATTATTTCCCCAGCTTCAAGTTTTCTACTTTATTCCAGATCCTAATTCATAGTACAAATGTGAGAAGTGGCACCTGAATCCAGAATCCATGAAGCAGAATAGATAGTAGCGGAACAATTAGTTTCAAAAACAAAAAGTTCCGTACCTAATGCGCCATTAATCTTGGGACAAGTCCTTCACCAGTGGCCCAGCTCACCGCATTCAAGGCATTTGTCCGTAGGTATTGGACCGCCTACCTTTTGAACCTTTCGGGCCTTGCCCTTTCCTTTCTGTACCCTTTTCTTGGGTTTGTACTGCTCGTAGGTCTTTTTATTCTTGTTCTTTGACCTCCAAGGCCCAGAAGAAATCACAAGAGTAGCCTCTCTCGGTTTAGTCTTCATGTTAGACTGCGCCATCACCAGTTTATTCATTAGCCCAGCTAATGTGCATGTAATTTTATTGCAGTTGAAATTCATTACAAACTGCGTGAAAAAGTCAGGGAGAGATCGAAGGATGAGATCAATTTGAAGGGATAAATCCATATTAAAGTTGAGAACCTCGAGCCTCTCAATCATAGAGATCATCTTGAGGACGTGGTCTCCCACTTTCTCTCCTTCTTTCATCCTAGCACTGAACAACTGCTTTGATATCTCATATCTAGCAGTCCTACTGTGCTCTCCATAAAGTTCAGTCAAGTGTGCGAGAATTTGCCTAGCAGGAGTTATTTTCTCGTGCGCTCTCTGCAGCTCAGTTGTCATTGAGCCCGTCATTGAGCCCATCATAAAGCCACAGACTAGCACGTCATCCTTGACCCATTTTTCATGGACGTCAATATCTTCCTGATTACCCCTGGTTCGGATTGGAGTCGGTGGAATGTCCGCCTCCAAGACGTATCCCAGAGACTCCATACTGAGTACAATCATCAGATTCCGCAACCAGTCAACAAAATTGGGTCCAGTTAGAAGATTCTTTTCAAGTAGTATTGCAAGTGGGTTTTTAGCCATTTTTAGAGAGATTCAGTTTCGTTTTCTGCAAAGATTTAGACAAGATTCAATTAGTGACTTGTTTAATTATGACTGAGTATAGAATTTAAGGGCTTTCTTTACTCATAACTCGGCTCCCACTATTTTATCGGCATTTACATACTCCCATGTTAAATCCGAAAGTCTTGGGTGACTTCATAGTGGTGATCGATTTTTTTACAAAGTTTAATAGAGGGCAACCCATACGGTTTCTATTCTATTATTCTTTATAAAGTGGTGTCTAATACCAACCCATCTAATGGATGATTCGATCTTCTTTTACCCCTAGTTCACTTGCCCTCAACCCATTCGGTTTCTATGGCTCGCTGAACTATCTAAGTTTAAACCGTCAACTCCTATTAGTCTGACAATTGAATCTTACCCGGCAACCCATACAGTTTATAAAGGTTTGATTTGTCACAACCAAAGGCATATAATGCACTCTAGGAATTTATCAACTTTCCCCAAAAATATTACCCCGACATACTCGGAAGAATAATATTTCGGTTTAGATTTCAATTTTCCATGAGTTTGACGGAGGGTAGGAAACCTCGTAACCTTTATAACTTAGTGTGTTTGTAGTCGGGAGAATTTCACGATTAATGTTACACTTTGCACATTAATTCATTTATACGCGCGTTTGCTGGTTTGTCAATCATTCAAAATGAAAAACAGAAAACAGTAACCTAGTTACTATCAACATATAGCTCATGGACCTAATTCCTAAGTACTGGGCCAAGCGAATGACCCAATAAATAAAAAAACAGTCTTCGATTCTTCGTCTTCTCGGTCGGTTGTCTTCGGTCTTCCTCATACCCAAAATAATAATTACATCATTGAAAAATTGCATCCTATACAAATTTTTCTAGTAAATATAAATAGGCTCAAAACGGCCTTTACAACCCAATCGAATCGAACAAATCAAAAACTAAGTCCACGAGCTATATCACCATCACATAAGGATTCCATACAACATGTAACGGCAATGAAATTAAACAATTAATTTTAATATAAATTAATCCAATTAATCTATAAAATTAATCTATTCAATTTCTACTATATTAATCCAATTAATATAAAGTGGCATTAAAATTAAATAATCAATTAATATATTAATCTAATCAATATAAAATTAATCTATTCAATTTTAATGGTATTAATACAATTGCTACTAATAATCGTCATTTTAATTCGTTCGAAGTAATCCGACCAAATAATATTTTCGTTTAATTTATTTCCCTTAACTAAAAATATTCCAAATATTAATTTAGTCAAATTAAAATCCAATTTAAATTTATTGGGAAATAATTACAACGAAATATAAACTTAAACGGAGTCCCGGACAATCCGGTTTTAGGCCACCATGGCCCGATTCAAAATCGGGCCCAAAACCCGAGGGTCGCTGGCCGAGCCATGCTTAGCGGCTGGCCGAGTCTGATCGGCAGCATCGGCCGCCTATCGGCAGATGCGGCGAGACTGCCGAGCATGCTCGGCAACTCCGCAGCGGCCGCCAGCAAGATCTTGCCGCTGCACGATCCGTTTCTTCGTTTTTCGGCCCATTTCCAAAAACGTGATGCTACAACGAACAATTTAAAATCTAAGATTATTCCAAACATGATTCTAAATCATAATCATCAACCAAAAACATTCAAAATGCACAAATAATCGTATATACGGAAACATTGACCTCGCTCCGATACCACTGTTGGGATTCCGAAAAAAAAAAACGAAATACGCAGTGGAAAATAAAAACGAATCCCAAACAGGATCGATCAAGTAACGTATATACGAAAAAAATAAATACGAAGATAAAAATCATACCCTTGAAGCCTTTGAAATAAATCTTCGTAAATATGGATGACGATCACGAACCCCATCCCGAACACGAAATCCCTTCGTTCCAAGCACCGAAAATATGAAGCCTCTACTTCACACGCGTCGGAAGTTACCCGGAAAATTCGACGTAACTCCGTTCTCCAAGAACACGGCTAGGAAGATACCGTAGGAATTTATATCTCTAATTTTTCTTAACTTTTATCACCTCTAAGATGAAAATGTTAAAAAAAAAAATCTCTCCTCCTCACTTCTTGCTCTCGTCGTAACTGTAAAGTAGAATGTGTGTGTTTGTCAAGTCGCTCACTTATTGATGTGAAGGTAATAATATAATATATATATTCACAAAACAACTCACCATGTAGATATAATATGAGAGAAAGAATCTCAACACATGATGGCTAAAACAAGACAACTACAACACACATGCTGGAAATAATTCCATGTGAGGTTTGGAAAGGGGCAGTCCATTTAGGAAGTTTCCTAGAAACGAGCCGAGCCACTCGGCTCGTGTACCGGACGTTCGTCAAACGACTCCGTTAAATACACTCCGTTTAATCACTAATGTATTTATATTAATTAATTAATCTAATTAATTAATAATATCAAATACAAATATATTTCTCTAAGAAATATAATTTATGAATTAAATTAATTACCCGGTAACTTAATTTTAATTCATAAGACTGCTATTTTGATTTATCTAATAAATCATAATTAGATATCCAATATCTAATATTAATGGAGAGATAATAAATTCGCATTTATCCGTCAACGCTCCTGATGCGCGACTCCGTAGGTCCGTCTCAGCCGGCATTGGGAGGAACCAATGAGTGCGGGCAGCACTTAGCCAGCCTAGCGGGCCGCACTGTAAACCCCGACTGAGAACGAATGAAGGGATCATTCCAGAACCATTATGTCGTGAATACTATATAAGTATAGACCATTTATCAGATGTCCCGGTCAAGTCTTCGGGTCACGGTAAAGTCAAACCCTACTATTGACTAGACTCTATACATATGTTAATGCAAATCAAGACCGACTGATTAATAGTGTATCTAATACGACTATATCAGAATGCTTTGGCCAAAGACTTATGATCTTATTTGCCATTAACCGTATAGGACATTCGCCTGCTCACTAACAGGAGATAGAATCCTTTCTTGGCGTACGGAAGATCGCTACCTGCCCGTATAGTCCGCACTTCGAGGTCGACTCAGCAATTAAGCAAATGAGTCCAACTACTCTAATGACAAACTAAACGTCACAGGCACATCTTCTACTGAACCCTCAAGTCAAAGGTCCATGTATACTATCACAACCTTTCGATTCGTCATCGACTCTCCGAGAGTAAATACCGTGTGACTGAATCGAGTATGAGCCGTGTTCGAGTATACTGGCCCCACCAATATACTTATAACTATGCTATCAAGACGTGCACACATCCTAGCATCAGTTATACAAGTCGTATTAAAACTTAATGCCCATTTTAAGTTTATTGACTTGCGAACAATTTACGTAAATAAACTTTAAACACTTCCAGTGCATTTTCTCTTATCCCATAACGAGAATGGAATGTTCGATTTATTTACATGGACTTCACTTCAGTGTTTACCAAGTCAAGAATGCAATTGAAATACAATAAACAGTGAATGAATCGTATTGCCTTTTCTATTAATTATTCCATAATTACAAGTACAATGCCCTTTCTCTCTCATCCCCTGAGTGGCATTCGAGGGCATATTCCTAACAATATCAAAGTAACGAACCTTATCTGTCTCACTTAGCACTTGATCTCGAACGTAACAAAGTTGTCGATTGTAATCGACTATTGCTTGAGATATCGACACATCTTGGTGCGTAGCCGAGAAAAACTCGACAATTCTACGTTCCTTAACAGGCGGCGGACAATACTCGGCCTCCATAGCAGTCTTGAATTCAGCCCAAGTAGCGTTACGATCACTAGGCGCTACGGCCTCCCACCAGTCTGCAGCTTCCCTGTCGAGCAGGTATTGAGCAATAGCACTCTTCTATCATCGGGACAAGCTATGGCATCAAATGTTCTGTCCAACTGGAAGAGCGAGTTCTCCCAACCTAACGAGTCCGAAGAACCTACAAAACGGGGCAGGTGCATTCTCATCACACCTCGTAACCACATACTAGCTCCATTATCCTCATCTGGGATCCTATCCCGTTGCATGGTCTGATTCATATGTGTCAACTGGTCAACCACCTGACAAAGGATGGTGGCGGCGCCAATGTCAGCATTTTCCCCAGTTGATTTCCTCTGCTCATGCGATTGGTCATCTCGACCACCTGTACTGAGCTCATTGGCGCTTGACAACGAGCGAGTCGCCCTTTCATGCACCTGATTCCGACCTCTACCACGACCACGCTCTCGACCTCTACCTCTCAGCATACTAAACGGCCACCGATCAGAACAACAAAATAAATATCACATAATCAACATAGGGCAACAAAGAGCAACACAATAAAGTATTCACTCCAAATCATCACACGAGTACTCAGACTAACACTGCAATAATAGACTTAAATTCATAAGTAACTCGCACGGTTACACCAACAGAGGTGCACGACTTTTACCAAAGTAAACACAGTCAAGACCACATACATGTCATTAAATTCAGGCACTTGTCACATTCTTTAAAAATAAAACTTTTCCCGAGCTATTTGTTCAAATGATAATATTTTAAAATTGGTGAGTTCGAAAGATTTTGCAGAAATGAAATTTTGAAAACACTTTGATTAATACCTCGACCATTTAACCAAATCCATGGACCCAATATCAAAACTGCTCTGATTTGAAATCACTTGCACAACAATACGTTGAAATATTAAGTCCACTCTATAACCGATGTCAGCAAAATGACCTTATTAATATCTGCCAGCACACTAATCATTACCATAGATACGCTATCATGTCCGGGATAACGTCATAGAATAATAAAATTAAATTATACTATGCCGTCACAACACTCAAACACATAACATTTAAATTCCAAAAATTAGAGTCGTTTTGCAAAACATAAATTTTCCAAAAATCCTTTCGATCGTAATAAAAATGACGGTAGTATTTTGCAATGTCCGAAGTATTTTAAAACACATTTTCCAAATACTGATTGATGGTGCTATTTGAAAATACATGACCAACTTGTCACAATTCAACCGATTTCAAAATCCACACAAACCGTTGTTTAACCGTACCATCAAGATATTTTCAAAAAATTTGATTTCCACAAAAATGCTCAAACCAGTAGAGTCTTTCAGGAAAAACGTTTTCAAACCTACCCACAGCGGGCATATTTACAACAATCCAAAATAGTCGAACTTAGAACCACGTGCCCAAACGTCAAATGGGGTCACCAATTCAATCAAATGCATCTCATGGGCATCACGTTAAACATACAACGAAACCATCTATCTGATTCTCTCACAAACTCTACCGTCGGTACTTTCTTTTCGGGACGATCAAAGTTTACAACTTTCACATTATACCACCCCACACGGTGGTTCAATGTCAAAACGTCAATACGTCCGGTTCAATACACATACAGTGTATCACAAGTATCAAATACAAACTCCATTACGCAGCACCGTGCAAATTACATCATGCACCACAATTATCACACATATCATGAACACAGATATTATGCATAAAAGAGGAGACTTACGTCTACAGGCCGCACGTAGATGACGGTCGCCCACGATACTAATCTCATCCGACAACACAACCGACACGTTGTGACTACGCACAACTCAACTTGTCACCCGACATCTCGAATGACAAAACAACACAATACTCGACAAATCACGACTCAACTTGACCCGACAGCATAGGTTTCCGCAACCTAAGCTCTGATACCATAAATGTAACACCCCTAAAACCGTATGGGAATATTACACTCCGTAGACCCTTTCCACAAGGATCTACCAGGCTAAACATCCATAAACAACCAAATGCTTGCCCGACCAGGGTCAAACAATATAATAATACAGACCGTAAGGTCACTTACATATAAACACACAGACCGATGAGGTCACACAACTCTATCAACATAACTGACTAACAAAATTACCCACACAGGGGTCGAAACACAATACAACGGAAGACTGAATCAATTATAATAATACAACCAAACTCTACCAACTCTCGACTCTTTGATTAGTATCGCAGCTTGTCATCCCCTTGTGCCAATCCTGTGACTGCTTCCCTGAACCTGCATGTACCTGGACGCAGAATAGACATCCACCCCCGATTACTCGGAGGTTAGTAAAACTCCACTGTTTTACTAGTGCAAGTATAAAATGATACGAAATGCAACAAGTAAATAGCAACTACGAATTTAATATGGAAATAAATTATCAAATGTTCCCGAGAAGTTTTATTAATTTTGAACTCAAGAAAGAGATATTTGAAAAGGAACACATCATCTCGGGGATTTTTAAAGCAGAACTTATTTTGGACCTCGAGTCCCAATTTACAAAGCCTTTTCGAAAACATTAGGGCCTTAGCCCGATTCTCTTTTCAAAACACAATAGATGAGATATCATTATGGGTCCGAGACCCGTATTTAAAATGTTATCCAAACAAGCACTATAACACGATCATTGTTCGTACACATCATGTACCGAACTCCGTAGGCCTCGACGGACCTTACCCGGACCGCACACATTGTTCGTACACATCATGTACCGAACTCCGGAGGCCTCGACGGACCCTACCTGGCCACAAACATCGTTCGTACACATCATGTACCGAACTCCAGAGGCCTCGTCAGACCCTACCTGGATCACACACCTTGTCCGTACACATCATGTACCGAACTCCAGAGGCCTCGTCAGACGCTACCTGGACCACACACCTTGTTCGTACACATCATGTACCGAACTCCAGAGGCCTCGTCACACCCTACCTGGAACACACACATCATATCGACACGACACAACTCATAATCATCAAATGTCAAGCCATTCCACATTACACCGAAATGTACAATCAAGTACGTAAACCAAGACAACACACACATATGTAAACCAAGACAACACACACATCATAATCAACACAACAACTCAACAATGACCGACCACGCCCGGCACAAACTTGGATGATTTGCACATCCAACACGATTCCCAAAATGTTAACTAAGTGGAGGTATCATCGTTACCATCAATGGTTCGTAATAATCAATTCATACGAAGTATATACACGAAAGTAAACCAATGTATCACAACCATAATACGACGTCCCTATTCACAAGACACAAATCATATAGTAAAATACTTGCCGTAATAACTGCTACCGAATACTCCGAAGAACACGATTCGACCGGGAAGCTCGGACCCCGAAAAAGACAACGAACGGAAGGGTTCCGACTCGAGTTCTTCACAAGAATTTCGTCCCTAAGTCATGCCAATGATAAATCAATAATCGTACGATGGACAATAATCATACAACGCCCAATCCCCCCTCTAAGACCTTTTGTCGGACACCTTCAAGGCGTTGACTAAGAACTCGACTAAAACAACGAATCGAAACGATCCAACCATGGAATAACAAGGGAAATGATAGAATATATCTAAATAATCATCAATACATCACAAATCTAAGTTATTACGGTTAAATCGGATAAAACGAACAAAACCCCCCAATTCACCCAAAAGTAGGGTTTCAAGAATTTACCTTGGATTAATGATGAAGAACAATTGTTGGTGTTATTAATCCACACCAAGAACTTAAAGAATATGAAGTTCTCAGGGATTGATGATGCAAAAACGCCCAAAATCGCCTACAAGATCGCCCAAGAGGAGGAGGAATGAAGGAAGAAATGAAATGAGCATTCATCTCACAAAATCCGCACAAATAGGCTGTTCTGTACTGTGTGTCGCGGCCCAGCCTAAGTGTGCCGCGGCTCACGGTACAGGCTGCTTGACCAAAACTGGAAAATGAGTGTCTGAGCTATTTCGACCATAACTCTCTCGTCCGCACTCCGATTGACTCACCGTTTGAACCATTGGAAAGATAACTTGATGCTCTATAATATTGAAAAGATTCAAAATCTTTGGAGTTTCCAAGAATTTATGGTGATTTTACAAAGTCGAACTCATACTTGGAAAAGTCGTTTAATAACACTGAACTCAAGAAAACGACACCGAAACCCGAACCTGAATACGAATCGAAGATGCGGTTACGAAGTACTCGCAAAGACGAATCTAAAAGCTAAGAGAACACACGATTCCGACCACCCTAAGGCTCGAAATTCGACAACCGAAGTAATTACCCTAAACTTTGGGAAATTACGAAAACGGCCCAAAACGTCCGAAAATCACAATACGTGATCGAATAACCAAACTGAAGTTCACAACACGTCTAACAAAGTTAAACGGACTTACGGGAAACTCAAAACAGTAATTTCGAACGAGATTCACAAGAATCGAACTCGAGTGCGGAAAAGTCGTTAAGAAACACGGAACTCAACAAAAGAATACCGAAACGAACTCAGATGACAAAAAAATACAGAATTAATCATTCTTATAATGATGAGACGGTCCCAATAGAGTCGTCGAAATGGACTTCTGCCAAAAAAAGAAAATTACCGGAAATCCGAAATTGCGGATATTACAGGGGGAACGATCTGCAAAATCCCCGTCTGCTCATAAGTCACCTGACAGAAGGATATCCCCTAAAAAAGCTACTGCTCAAATGTCA